>OX451739.1:1375194481-1375259481 GCA_948472305.1 Vicia faba | reverse complement strand
TGCGCCCGATGATCTGCGAACACACTTCCCTTGATTGCTTTTTGGGTCGTATATTGGATGTCATACTCAGTCAAGATCATCTGCCATCTTGCTATTCTTCCGGACAAGGCAGGCTTTTCGAAGATATACTTGATTGGATCCATCTTTGATATCAATAGAGTAGTGTGAGTCAGCATATACTGTCTCAGTCGGCAAGCAGCCCATGCCAAAGCGCAACAAGTTTTCTCAAGCAATGAGTATCGGGTCTCGCAGTCGGTAAACTTTTTGCTAAGGTAGTAAATAGCATGCTCTTTTCGGCCAGACTCGTCATGCTGCCCCGGCACACACCCCATTGAGTTGTCGAGTACTGTCAAGTATAAGATCAGAGGTCTCCCTTCAACTGGAGGCATCAGAATGTGTGGCTCTTGGAGATACTCTTTGATCCTTTCGAAAGCGGCCTGACATTCATCGTTCCATCTTACCACTTGATCTTTCTTCAGTAGCTTGAAGATTGGCTCACAAGTAGCAGTCAGGTGTGAGATGAATCAGGCAATGTAGTTCAGACGTCCCAGAAAGCCTATGACTTCTTTTTCTATTCGGGAAGATGGAATTTCCTGTATAGCCTTCACCTTGGCATGATCCACTTGAATACCTTTATCTCTTACGAAGAAACCCAGTAGCTTACCAAATCTCACCTCGAAGGTGCACTTGTTCGGTTTTAACCTCAGCTTGTACAACTTCAACCTGTCAAATAACTTCTAAAGGTGGTCTAGATGCTCTTCTTCAGTATGGGATCTTGCAATCATGTCATCAACGTATACCTCAATCTCGTGATGGATCATGTCGTGGAACAAAGCGACCATGGCGCGCTGATACGTTTCCCCAGCAATCTTCAATCTGAAAGGCATGACTTTGTAGCCAAAGGTACCCCATTGAGTAACAAAGGTTGTCTTCTCCATATCTTCGGGAGCCATCTTAATCTGATTGTAACCGGAGAAACCATCCATAAAGGAGAAGACCTTATGCTGAGCGGTGTTGTCAACCAGAACGTCGATATGAGGTAGAGGGAAATCATCCTGGGGACTTGCCCTATTCAGATCCCTATAATCGACATATATTCAAACTTTACCATCCTTCTTTGGCACAGGAACCACGTTGGCCACCCACTGTGGGTAATAAGTAACTGCTAGAAAACCGGCGTCAAACTGTTTCGTAACTTCAGCCTTGATTTTCTCAGACATCTCCGGGCGCATTCGACGGACTTTCTGTTTTACTGGAGGACAGTCTTCCTTGGTAGGTAATCAGTGAACCACAATATCGGTATCCAACCCAGGCATATCTTCATAAGACCAGGCAAAGATCTCAACGTAGTCATGCAACACCTGAATCAACCGTTGTTTAATACTAGCTTCCAGATTTGCGCCGATCTTGACCTCTTTCTTGTCTACCTCTGTACCCAGATTTATTGTTTCCACTGGCTCTTCATGCGGCTGAATAATCCTCTCTTCCTGAAGTAACAGTCTAGCAAGTTTACCAGGCACTTCACAATCATCTTCACCTTCGTTTTCGGCTAAGTTAATTGGACTTTCGAAGTCATAACCGGCAGTAGCAGAGTCGTTATCAATGGGATCCAGAGTGGATGTAGACCTGTATATGTGAGTGTGTGTAAAATAGATGTTTTGCAATATATAAAAAGAAAAACAAGGAGCGCAAAATTTGAAATGCAAGAAACGTCCAATGCTTTTATTAATGATATATGGAAATGACAAACATAATGCCCTCATAAACAAAACCACGGTGTCTCGGGTAAGACATCGGGCCGTAAAGCTTAATAATTGTCTGTTACAAATTCAAAACAAAAAGTCTCATTACTGGGTAATAAAAGAAATTGGGACGAAGTCCTTTGCTGTCCAATTGCTCAAACCACCATCAGTAGTAGGATAGATCCAACCGTCGAACTCAGATTCTTCAACATCGTCTTCAACGACATTCACTCCTGAATTGCTGATAAACAGGGGAGCTCTTCCGATCCGTGCACTCCGAACAACCCTTTGAGCTTCTGCAGTGAGACCCAAACCGAACTTATTAGTCTTATGTGCAAAATCAGGGAGTCGACCCCAATTCGCACACCTACCTTTCTCAACAACAGCCCGGGCATCCTTGAAGGAAGCCATCTTCATCGGTGGATCTTCAAAAATAGTTTCAGTTGATGCCAGCGTCTGGGGAACCTCTTCAAAATGTTGAAACAAGGTCTCGATGAACTCCCCATCCATCTCTACATACCGGAAAGAGTTGAGGTGGCTCACCATGTACTCCTCTTCTCCTTGCACTGTAACAATTTTCCCTTTGAATGGGTATTTCAGCATCTGGTGAAGCGTAGACATTACTGCCCCAGCTTTGTGGATCCATGGGCGACCCAGCAAACAAGAATAAGATGGCCGAATGTCCATCACATAGAATGTAGATGCGAAAATCTGAGAACCAACCTTCACTGGAATATCCACTTCACCGTGTACCATCCTTTTGGACCCATCAAAGGCCCTAACAACAATGTTACTTGGCCTCAACTCTAAACCTTCACAGTCTAACCGGTCCAAAGCTTTCTTAGGCAAAATGTTCAACGAGGATCCATTATCCACCAATACGTGAGCTAGAGTAATGCCTCTGCATTCAATGGAGACATGCAGGGCATCATTGTGATTCTTCCCTTTGGCAGTCAAGTCGGCGTCGGAGAAACCCAACCCGTTATCAGCGGTCAGACTAGCCACACAATCTTTAAACTGATCAGCTGGCGTCTCCTACGGCACGTGCATAGTTTTCAGGAAGGCAATCAGAGCCTTGGCATGGGCTTCTGAGCATAGCAACAAAGACAACATAGAGATTTTGGACGGGGTTTGCCCCAGCTGTTCGACTACATTGTAGTCGCTCTTTTTGATGATCTTCAAAATTTCTTCCATCTCTTGTCTAGAGGCTTCAACGGTAATCCTCTTCGGTGCCTCCGTCTGGGCAGGCTCATCAGGGGTCCCTTTGCCCCGAGTATCACATGACTCGGCAACAGGGGTAAGGATTGGAACATGAACAGGGATAGTAGCAGTTGTACTGGCAGGTATAATAACAACAGGCTTCCGAACAACTGGTGGAGAGATCTCAGGGGAGAAAAGTCTTCCATTGCGGGTGACTTTGGCAGGTCCAACAATATTGCTGACGTCAATATCAGCCTCTTCAGCACTCAAGTCTTGCTTAACTCCGTGATAATATATGTCAGCCCCGTAGTGCCATGGGACAGCTTTATCTGACGTATAGGGGATAAGCCTAGGAACAGTAATGATCAAGGGAGAGATTCTTGGAACAAATGTAATTCTAACAGGCTTTCTCGAGGAAGCCTTGGAAGAATTGTCGAAAATGGTGATTATAGAAACTTCTTCAGTAGGAACCAAAAGAACAAAAGTCTTCTCAAACAAAATTTCTCTATTATCCATCAGGCATTGGACACCTGACTTCAAAAGATGGCAACCAGTAGGTAGGACGACACACAAATGGCAACCTTCATCGCAACCTGGAAATAAACCGGCTAACAGAAGGTTCTTCTTCACAGTCATCAATGGAGTAACAATGTCTTTCACAGAAACCACAAACGAATCTTCCTCTACAACATTCACTCCATGCTTGGGCATAGGAGCAGTCACAACATTAGGCCTTTCAGGCGCTTCGAACTCAATCTCCTTAGCATCAATCAAGTCCTGTACCTTATTCTTCAAAACCCAACAATCATTCGTATCATGCCCCGGGCTATCAGAATGAAAAGCACAGCGGGCATTCGGGTTGTACATCGGTGATGTTGTGTTGGGATTCTTTGGGGCCTTCTTCGGAATCACCAAGTTGGTCTTCAATAACTGTGGCAAAATCTGATACAAAGTCATGTTGAGCTTAGTGAATTGTCTTCGCGGCCTCTCGGCCCTTGGCTGATTGTCGCATTGTGTGGCAACAGTTGGTCTTGAAATAACAACCACATTAACAACTTGACGGCGTTCAGGTCTATTATGGCTCTTTGAACTATAAATAGCACTAGACTCCTTCTTAAAAGGCTTCTTCTCGGCACTAGATGAAGCACCCTTCTGTATTTTACCGCTCTTGATACCAGCCTCAATTCTTTCCCCGGTCATAATCAGCTTTGTGAACCCAGACGAAGAACTTCCAATCAGATGGTTGAAATACGAACCAGACAAGGTCCCCAGAAACATATCTACTAACTCCCTATCAGCCAAGGGTGGTTGCACTCTTCCAGCAAGGTCCCTCCATTTCTGAGCGTAGTCTTTGAAACCTTTGCTCGCACCCATAGACATACCCTGAAGTTGGGTACGTGTGGGAGCGAGGTCGGCATTATATTGGTACTGCTTGTAGAAAGCAGCAGCCAAGTCCTCCCAATTACGGACACTAGCTCCTTCCAGCTGGTAAAACCATTCAAGCTGAGTCCCTGAAAGACTGTCTTGAAAGAAGTGGATCCAGAGGTTCTTATCAGCAGTGTATGGCTGAATTTTTCTAACATACGAACGGGGGTGAATTTTTGGGCAAGAAATCCCGTTGTATTTAGCAAAGGATGGTGCTTTAAACTTGTGGGGAATCACCACCCCAGATGACAAACCTAAATCACCAAAGTCCAACCCAGGGACCTTCTGAATCTCCATCGCACTTAACCGGTCTTCAAGCTGCTTATATCTATCCTCGGCAGGAGGATACTTGTCTTCGTCAAAGTCAGTCTCATGCTCAGACACCACAGGGCTAGGAACCCTCCTTTCTTCTTGGTTTTCTCCCCCTCCAGATGAGTGGGATAGATTGACTTCATCTCGCAGCCTGTTTCCAAACCCGTGATCCATGTTCAGGAGGACTGTCTTCTTCTTCTTCTTCTTTTTCTTCTTCTTCTTCTTCTTCTTCTTATCCTTCAAGATAAGAGTCTTCAGATCTTGCTGACCCTTGTCCAGGTTCATGAACATTTCCTGGAATTGAGCGTTTTGAGCTTGTAGAGCCTTGATAGCTTGATCAGTTGATGTTTCAGCAGACATGATGTGCTGAAATAAACAGCGAAGAAGATGAGAAAACCTGTATGGGTACCTGTTATGAGGTGCATGGGAATGAAATGTGTATGATGATTTCAAAGACATCGAGAGATTCAAATTCGTAAACCAAAATGAAACACACTTTTATTAGATAAACTTGAAACAATGTCTGATAAATGCCTTTAAGGCGTTACAAGAAAGAAATACTGAAAAATAAATCAAAGCTAGAAATAATCAAAAGACATCAGCGCTCCCATGGTCGTTTGCCTTTGGTGCTGACATAATCGTTGATGATCTGCTCATTCTCCAATTTCCTTGTCAACTTCAAGATCTTCCGTTCTTGTTTGTGATACTTTTCTCTGTAAGTATCCCGTTCCTCTCTTAGTTGCATCCAAGACCTCTTTAATTCCCCAATGTCAGTAGGCATGTACGGGTGGTAGGTGGAACCCTTTCTTCACCAGCAACCTCAACAATCACAAGCAAGACAGCTTCGTACAGCATTCCCAGCTTTTGGGCACGGATTCGAACCCATCGAAGATATGGCTCCATCAGAAGAGAAGTCTTCATCCCTAACTCATGTGGATCAGACCGGTGCACCCTATCCCAAGCTCGTATGAACCTGCGGCGTTACTCGTCACTATCCCCTTGGAAGTCAAAGACAATGCTCGGCATCAGCAACTCATGAGGTCCTTCCCTCTTAGCTCGCCTAAACTGACGTAAGGCCAAACACGGATTATAAGTGATCCCTCCATTGATTCCTAGAAGTGGGACATTGGGGTATTCCCCACAGCGATCAATAATAGCCACATCTTCCATGCCCTTAATAGTCCAAATGATGTCCATGTGAGAAAGAGACATGACCCTGTGGGCCCAACCCATGCCTTCCTTGTTCTTCAAAACTGATTTAGGGAGGTGAGAAATAAACCACCTCGCCAGCAATGGTGCACAACACATAAGGGTTCCTCGTTTCCGTGCAGTACATGCATAAAGAGAGTGCATAATGTCACCCAAGAGAGTGGGTACCGGATTACGGGAAATGAAGATCTTCATCGCATTCACGTCAACAAAGGAATCTGAGTTAAGAAACAACACCAAACCATATATGAGAAGAGCCAGAATGTCTTCAAATGCCTGAAAGTCTAGACTGTCCCAGAACTGATTAGCCCGATCAACCAAGAACTTAGCCAAGAAGCCCTTTGTCCAACTTCTAGTCTCCCAATTAGACATTACCCCAGCCTTTGTCAGATGGAGGGCTGAAGCAATTTCTTCCGGGCTAAGGAATTTTTCCCATCCTATAAATGGGGTCTGCTCTAGAATGGAGATACCAAGCAGATCAGAGAACTCTTCCAAGGTAGGGACCAACTGGTAGTCCAGAAAAGTAAAGCAGTGGTACAGAGGATCAAAGAACTGTACTAAGACACTCATCATCTATTCATCCATCTTGGAGGTGACCAACCCAAGGAGGTGCCCATGTCTTCTAATAAAGGAGGAAGTATTTAGAACCTTTGCAACCAATTCCTTAAGCTGAGTGGGAATCTGGACAAAGTTGATCCGAATAGTATTTCTATGCATAGGTGCCATGACCTACAAAACAGAACAAAGATGAATCCCCTCTGTCTTTAAAATATGTTAGCCCAAAGCAATATGCATGCAATGTCATGATGCATGATGTCATGATAGAAACACATCACAAGTATTCACAGATTGCAAACATGGTAAGGGCACACAAGTCACACATATATCCCTTAGATTTCAGGCTGGCAAGGAGTTTAGGTATTATCCTCTTTAATTTAGTTGGTTCAAACCTGTCCTAGTAATATTAACCGGGTTCTAGAGGATCTCAATATCACTGACCACCCTCGACCGCTCATAATTCCAGTTTGGCAACCTTTTCTTGCGGCCGAAATCATCACGAGAGTTTGGTCTCAATTAGTGTAGCATACTGCTACTGTTCTATGGCCAAGTTGGTCAATTATAGGTGCTAAGGTCAGTTGGTGCTTAATGACCCCTTAGAAGACCCATATTCTCCTCGTTGCGCCACAAGGGATATCGGTACAAACTGAAGTGCCACACCAATGTAGCTACTGCTTCAACCGTATCGGTCTACGCCGTACAGTTCCCTCACAGTTTATTGCTACTTACCTAAAGGGTATCCCTCAGATCCGGGTTAGGATCTATAGTAACTCCAATACAAATCCCACAAAATAAAGCAAACAAATAAAACAATTTAAAATAATATGATGAACTATTCCTAAGGTACACCCACCAAAATATCCCCAACAGAGTCGCCAGTTCTGTGATACGGTGGGAAGAACTGACTATTTTTGGAATGCTGGTTTACATTTTGCGTTTGTTTTCGCAAAATGTCGCGGTAAGCAAGAGTCGCCACCGACTTTTATTTTATCCAACAAGGAATGGAAAAAAGCACATAAAAATTCCTTTTTCGAGATTTTCTAGGTACAGGGGGTAGATTATAGAAAGGGAAGGTATTAGCACCCTTTCTATTCGTAGTTATCTACGGGCTCTTAGGTACTTGCTCATCATTTTCAAAATGTTTTCTTTGTGCTTGTGGGTTTTGAAAAGTTTTTGTTTTAACTTCGATTTAACTCTTGCTTCTGTCCTCAAGAGTGTAATGAAGTGTTTTTGAAAACTTTGTTTAAAAAGGAGTGTAAGTGTAATAAATTTGTTTTGTTTTGAAAGAGCAAGTATCTAAGAGTTATCTACCTACTCGAAAAAGGAATCGTTCTATACTGATTTCCTTTAGACTATGCTATCCCACTATTAGTGAGTAGGTAGCACCGTCGTTGGAGTTTTAAGGGTCAATTTGAATGAGGGACATACAATCACTAAAGCAATGGTAGGACGCCTTAGTGGTAACCCTAATATCTTAGATCATTTGTTTTGAGGCAACAATATCTGAGGCAACCATTTCGAGGCGACTATGATCTTTTAGACAAGAGGGCGACCTCTAAAACGACCTATACTTAATGACCGTGTACAAAGGAAACCAAGTGGGGTGTACCCTAAGAGTGCGCATATGCGAGTGTGTCGTTTTCAGTTATTTTTATCTTTGTACATGTTAAGGGTGATCTAATATGATTTTAGTTTAAGCATTCAGTCTTGTCATGCAAACCCTATTATCAAACATCTAGCAGTTATAATTTGCGGAATTAAAATGCGGAAATTAAATTACAAGGCATCGGGTATTTACATCGCCAAAAGCAACCCTTTGAAAATAAAATAAAATAAAGCGGTAAATAAATAAAATGTCCTAATTATCTATTACAAACCGGGAGCAGATACATCAATATGATAAAAATAAATAAAGCGCGACGCAAAAACTAAATCAGATGCGAATTAGGGTTTTGACCCTTTTGAAAGAAAATGGTTTTTTGTTGTTTTTATTTAAGAAAAGAAATTAATCCTAAATTAAATAACTAAATTGAATTAATAAATTAATTAATGAAAAAAATAAATTATGACATATTTTTGGGTTTTTGTTATTTTAAGAAAGAAAATAAAATTAATAAAATTAATAGTTAAAACCTAGTTAAGTCTAATTAATTTTATTTATTTTACAAAATAAGTTAAGGTTATTCTAGAATTAAAAACCTAATTTAATTAATTAGTATTTATTAATAAAAATAAAATTCTGGATTAAAAAAGTATTTTTGTGATTTTTATTAAAAAAAATAGAATTTTTTTATTGGTTAAAAAAATTAATTAAATGAAATAAAACAATTAAATTAAACAAAACATAATAAATAAAAGAGAGAGGAGTTGGGCCTGATTAGGAGGTGCAAGGAGCAATTTGTAGGCCCATTAGAAGCTGACCCTTTTGACCTTTTGGATCTGGTGCACACACGTTGATTGGCACCTTGGTGGACCTCCAATCACTGACCACCAGATCTGGCTCTTGGCCATCTGGTGCTTGGATGGATGAGGGAGTATGGTATATTCCAAGCCTGAGCGCGCATGTGATTATCTAAAAAACAATGAGAAAACACAAATTGCTGGAGGCAGGGATCGAACCCCTGACCTCCAGCCTTGGAGCGCCTTAAGACCTTGAGTGGCTACCACTGCATCACATTGCTTTGTTTGTTATCATAATAATAACTCAATATAATATATAGAAAACAATTCCAATGCCAGAAAAATAAAAAAAAAGCGTGTAACGTTTGAACTGGCCAATAGATGGATGCCACGCATCATCCCTGACCTCCCGTCCATGGGTAAAAGGTCAATCACCTATACCAACGGACAAAAGTCCGTAGCTATAAGCAGACCCATCTCTAAAATCCTATACAAGCCACAAAAATGATTTTTAAGGGCATGGTCGTGTTCATCTCAACCTCCCGGTCACAACCATGCCTTTCATGGAGGTCAATTGTACCTGAAACAAAAATGCCCAAAAACACGAACCAAACCCTAATAATGGTGGTTCTCCGTATAAGCCAGATAAATGCAATTGAATATTATGAAAAGCTTGCAAATGTTCTTGTGATCATAAATATGCCATTAGTTTACTCAAATGATGCCAGAATAATTTAAATCAATTTCAAGAACAAGGGTGAGTTGCGTGAAACTTACAACACGTATGGGGGCCTGAGGGTGCGTGATTTGGATCAAGTTAGCTTGTGTGAATGGCCAGGAATCGATTGGGATATGTCTCTAGCCTTGAAAATGCCTCCAACCCTGATTTTGATCTCTCACTTTTTGTGATTTTTGCAAAGTCAGTTCTGCCTCTACCAATGCTCTCCAACCCTTATTTTCGCGCCTTCAGCTTGCTTAAGTATTGTACATTGCATTAGGTTTATAAACTTGGTCCAAATCTCTCCACATTGATGTTTGGATATTTGATTTGATCTCCATTTATAAACTTGCCAAATTTTCTTAATTTCAATCTTTTTGCACATGATTCACTTGATACGAATTTGATGATGATAATAGCTGTACTTGGAGCCTGAAATAGCCAAAAAATCATGTGTTATCAAAGCTTTAGATTTTATATGATTTTCTTTGATTTAAAATAAATTAATTCAAATAAAAATCAAATTAAATAATAAAAATGTGATGTGGACACATGGATGAAGCTAAGGCACGTGGTCAATAATGCAAACTCAAATCAAGTGGAAAAGAATGGGCCCATTTTGGTAAAATTTGAAGTTTTGGGGATAGTTGACTTTTGGCAATTTTGCAAAAAAGTCCAACTTCAACAATGCATAACTTCTTCAATTTTGAACTTTTGGAAGTGTTCTTGGACTTTTTAGAAAGCTTGAGATATCCTCTAACCAACTCTTTTGGTATCATCTCATTTTGATATTCCATGCTCAAGTTATAAGCTTTGACAAAAAAGTGTTTTTTGTTGACTTTTCAAAATGACCTATAATGTCCAAATTCATAACTTCTTGTGAGTGCATTTTTTGGACTTGGGGTATGATGATGGATTGTAGGGAATTGAATCCTATTCAAAATGAGCTTCGGATGGGTCATTTCTCATAAAGTATGAGAAAGTTATGCTTGGTCAAAGTTGAGTTGACTTTTTCTGCAAAACCCTAATTTAGCAACTTTTGAGTCTTGATGAATTTTGAGCAATCCTTGATGAATCATGATAAACCCTTGATCAAATGATGAAATATCCTACAAAATGAGAATTTTGACAAAAAATCTTGAAGTTTGATTGTATTTGGGTCACAGTTGACTGTTGCCCTAACACAGTCGGCTTTTGGACCTTTGAGCAATTGACTGAGCAAACTTCCTCTGCAAGGCTTGAAATTTGACATGGATGATCTTGAGAACATATTAGGACATTAGGGAGAACTTGAGGTCATTTGGACTCAAGGATATTGATGCAGCACAAAACCCTAATTTGGGATAGACTGTCTTAGGAGATAGCTTGTCTGACCAACTCTTGAGCAACCTTGAGCCACTTGGAGATTTTTGTTGCAATGTTTTGAGAATTATGAGAGGGAAAATTTTGAGGTACAACACTTTCAAAATCACACAAAGAACAATTTCAAACAAAAACAAGTGATCTAGCAAGTAACTAAGAGCCCATGGAAAACCATGGATGAAACGGGTGATAATACCTTCCCTTTTCATAATCTACCCCCCAAACTCAAGAAACAATCTTAAAGGTATTTCCTATGATTTTTCACCTTTCCTTTTGGATAAAAGAAAAGTTGGTGGCAACTCTTGCTAACCGCAACATTTGAGATCAAACGCAAAACACCAAAGTCAGTTCTCCCACCGTATCACATCCGTGATAATCCTTTCGTGGATGCTAAACCGATAGATAAGATTATGCTTAATGAACTGATCCACAACATTCTTAGTAACAGAGGCAAATGAGGCTGCTTCAACCCACTTTGTGAAGTAATCAATGGCAACCAGGATGAAACAATGTCCGTTAGAGGCAATAGGCTTAATTTCTCCAATCATATAAATGCCCCATATTGTAAATGGCCAAGGAGCAGTCAAGACATTCAGAGGAACCAGAGGCACATGTACTTTGTCAGCATAGATCTAGCATTTGTGACAAGTTCTTGAGTGATGATGGCAATCAGTTTCCATGGTCGACCAATAGTAACCAGTTCTCAGAATCTTTTTAGCCATCGTATGTCCACTGGAGTGAGTACCAAAGATTCCTTCGTGCATATCTTCCATAACCTTCTCTGCTTCCTTCTTATCCATACAATAAAGCGGAGTCGAATCATGGTTGCGTTTGTACAAAATTTCGTTGCTCAGGAAGAACATAGCAGATAATCTTCGTAGGAATTTATTGTCATTGATAGATTCTCCTTCTGGGTACTCTTGAGCCTTGAGGTATCTCTTCACTTCATGAAACCAAGGCTTCTCTTCTACTCCGTCGGTATCAACTTCATAACATAGTGTTGGTTCATCTAGTCTTTCAATAGTAATTCGAGGAGCTTTATTGTCCCATCTGACTTTGAACATAGATGACATTTTAGCCAATGCGTCTGCCATTAAATTTTCTTTTCGTGGAATATGTTCAAAAGTGATTTCCTTGAAGTATGGAATTAAATCCAACACATGCTCTTAGTAAGGAATGAGATTCAGATGCTTCGTGTCCCATTCTCCCTTAACTTAACTGTTTATTAGGGCTAAGTCCCCATATACGTTCAAAAAATTGATTCTCATATCAATAACGGCTTTGATACCTATAATGCACGCTTCGTAATCGACCATGTTGTTGGTACAGTCAAAGCACAATGTGGCGGTGAAGGATGTATGACAACCCTTGGGAGAGATGATTACAACACCAATTTTGTTGGCAAGTGCGTTAGAAGCTCCATTGAAAACCATAGTCCATCAGGATCTTGGCTCAGGTCCTTCATATGGTCCAGGTTCTTCACAATCTGTAACTAGCATAATGTTCTCGTCTGGGAACTCAAAATTCATAGATTGGTAGTCATCTACGACTTAATGCACTAAATGATCCGCCATTACACTTCCTTTAATAGCCTTTTAAGTGGGGTACTGAATATCATATTCTGTTAAGACCATTTTCCATCTAGCTATTCTTTCGGAGAGAGCATGCTTCTCGAATATGTATTTTATGGGATCCATTTTAGAGATCAACAAAGTAGTATGGGTCAACATATACTGTCTTAGTCAGCGAGCAACCTATGCCAAAGTGCATCAATTTTTCTCGAGCAGTGAGTATCTTGTTTCACTGTCGGTAAATTTTTTTCTAAGGTAGTATATTGCATGCTCTTTTCGACCAAACTCGTCATGCTGGCCAAATACGCACCCCATTTTGTTCTCTAACACTGTGAGGTACATCATCAAAGGTCTTCCTTCAACCGGTGGCATCAAAATTGGAGGTTCTTGGAGGTACTCCTTGATTTTGTTAAAGGAAATTTGGCAGTCGTCGTTCCACTTTACTACATGATCTTTCTTCAGCAACTTGAAGATCGACTCACAAGTAGCAGTCAAATGAGAAATAAATTGGGAAATGTAATTCAGTCGTCCTAAGAAACGTATGAATTCCTTCTCGGTGCGGGGAGCGGGCATTTCTTGGATGGATTTGACCTTAGAAGGATCAAATTCAATACCTTTACCACTGAAAATGAAACCCAAGAGCTTATCGGATCTCACCCCAAAGGCGCACTTGTTAGAATTCAACCTCAACTTGTACTTATTCAACCTCTCAAACAAATTGTGTAGATGGTCAAGATGTTCCTCTTCAGTCTAGGACCCGGATATCATGTCGTCAATGTAGACCTCTATCTTATGATGGATCATGTCATGGAACAAATCTACCATGGCACATTGATCTATGGCGCCGACGTTCTTCAACCTAAAAGGCATAACCTTATAACAGAAAGTGCCCCACTGTGTGACGAAGGTTGTTTTCTCCATGTCTTCAGGTGCCATCTTAATCTGATTATAACCCAAGAAACCGTCCATGAAGGAGAATACATTGTGTTGAGCGGTGTTATCAACCAAAACATTAATATGTGGAAGTGGGAAGGCATCTTTAGGGATCGCCCTGTTCTGGTCCATGTAGTTTACACACAAACGCACTTTTCCAACCTTCTTTGGTACCAGAACCACATTTCAACCCATTGAGGATATGATGTAACTGCTAAGGAACATGCGTTAAATTGCTTCATAACCTCAGCCTTGATCTTCTCTGACATCTCGGGACGCATGCGACAAACTTTCTGCTTCTTTGGAGAACAACCCTCTTTCATTGGTAGACAGTGAACCACAATATCAGTATCTAGCCTTGGTGTGATATAGTGGGAGAACTGACTTGAGGTGTGTGCATTTTGATCGCATTTGTGCGGATAGCAAGACCTTTCGAGATTATTTCTCGGGTTCGGGGGGTAGATTATGAAAAGGGAAGGTATTAGCACCCTTTTCATCCATGTTTTTCCATGGGCTCTTAGTTACTCGCTAGATCACTTACTTTTGCTTTGACAGTGTGCTTGTGGTGTGGGCTTTGAAAATATTTTGAAAATGTCTTTGTAATGGTTCTCGTCTCTATAAGAACGCGTACAAAGTTTTGTTTCGAAAGATAGTTCAAAGATGTGTTTGTGGAATGTGTTTTTGAAAGTGGTTTTTGGAAAGATGTTTTGCAATGGTTCTCTTCTCTATAAGAACATATACAAAATGTTCTGTCTTTTTTGAAAATGTTTTTGAAATGAGAGTGTCGGTGTAAAAAGGATTTTTGTCGTGAGTAAGCGAGTAACTAGGAGCGAATCTACCTACTCGAAAGGTCTAAAATTTTCTTTTCTTCCTCCTTTAGATGGTGCTATCTTACCATTGATTTGGTAAGAAGCCCCGTCGTCAGATTTGAATGGATAGGCGCGGGTCAATTTTACAGTCATCGAAAGTAACTTATGAGACACTTTAGCAATTTTCGTAAGGGACTAGATCATTTTATCGAAGGCAACGTCAAGGGTTATCGAGGGACTACAATATTTTTTATCGAAGGGTCATTGCTAAAGCGTCCCATATTCGAGGGACATGACTGTGTTTTCGAGGCGACACGCGAGGTTATCCTAGAGGTGCGCGTGTGAAAGTGTGTTTGATTCAAGTTAAGTTGTTCTTTGATTAGGGTTATCTAGCGATTAATTTTAATCTCTCCATACACGCCTAATTACTATACAGTATAAAGAAAACAGTAAATTGTAGAAATAGAAATTCGACGCTATTACAGAGTTTCGGGAATGGGGGTATAATTTTTTACAAATGGGGATGATTCGAATGCGATCACCAAGTTCAAATAGCAAACAATACAACTAAATCGAATTTTAACAATTTAACTAGAATTATAACAGTCTATAAAAAAATTAATTGACAAAGTATAAAAAATTTGGGTATTTTTGTTTATGAGAAAATAAATTGATTTTTAAACCCTTTTTTTAATTGTAATTAAATATTAACGAAAATTAAATTTAAATTAAAAAGTCATTTAAAGTAATCTAAAAAAAACTAATTTAAAATTCTAAATAGAATTATCCTAAACAAACTAATTAAATAAAACTAATTCTAAAAATTATTGACTAAATCTAAATTAAGTTACATACAACTAAATAAAAATTATCATAAAACAAGCTAATTAAAAAAAAGTTAAATCTTAAATGTATTAAGCCTAAATTAATATCAAGTACAAACTAAAAAAAATAATTAACCTAAAACAAAGCTAATTAAGGTAAACTAAAGCTAAGATGTATTAAACCTAAACTAATGTTTAGTAACTAAATAAAATGACACTAAAATAAATTAATTAAAAAAAAAGACTAAACTTAAGTTTTATTAGTTAGGTTAGGTTAGGTTAAGTTAATGTGTAACCTAAAAGAGGAAACGCAAAATCCCTTAGTCTTCTCTCTACTTCCTCTCGCCCTCAGAAACGACACCTTCTTCCTCGCCACCTGTTTCACAGTCGCCGGATTCTAACCATGAAACCAAACGTCTTAACTTCTATTGATTCAAACCTCTATCAACTTCTCTATGAACCCTTCAATTAGTAGTCAAAACTAGAAAACCCTAACTTGTTTCAAGTTCAAATTAAACTCTCCATTTTCGTCAATCTTAACAGTGAATACAAGGGTTTTATTCCTGGAACTATGAGCTATCGCATGGCATAAAGGAAACAATAAAGAGAAATGAGGTTTTCGGATTTACCTGTGAGGCTAGGGTTTGCTGCAATTTGCGAAAATGGAGGAAAGTAGATCTAATCCGAGGCTTTGATCTTCTAGGTATGGTGTCCGAATCTCCTTCTTTATACTTCTTTTTTTTTGCTTTCGTATATATTGATTCTGTTTGGCTTGAGTCTAATGATCTGTAGATTTTGCTGGCCCAGTGTTGTTGCTCGAGATTGCTGATTTTCTTGTGTTTGATGAGAGGTTGCAGTTTTGTACGATTGACTGTTATGTTGTGATATTTTTGTGGTTTTTTTATTAGATTCCTCTCACTATGCTTCCTTTTCTGTGTTGTTTCGTATCTTGTTGTGAAAGAGATGTTACTTTTTTGTGATGGTACTTGCTGCTATTTTGTGTCTTGCTGTGAAAAGAGATATGGCTTTTTTTGGGATGGTATTTGGTGATGGTGTTCTTGGTGATTTTTTGTTGTATACTTGCTGCTATTTTGTGTCTTGCTGTGAAAAGAGATATGGCTTTTTTTTGGGAGGGTATTTGGTAATGGTGTTCTTGGTGATTTTTTGTTGTATACTTGCTGCTATTTTGCGTCTTGCTGTGAAAAGAGATATGGCTTTTTTGGGATGGTATTTGCAGTGATTTTTTTGTGTTGTAAAAGAATAGAATGGGTTTGATGGAAGTAACTCTCTCTTAGTGATTTTTTTCGTCCCTTTTCCTTTTGACCTCCCTCCCTCTATATTGACAGTCAAAACTGAAAAGAAAAATGGGAGGGAAAAAATAACAGTCCTTTGAAACTTGTGGTATACTATGCTGATGTTTTTTGTTGCAGTTTCTGGTTTTTTACCATTTTTGTACAAGTCTTGGGCAGGATTTGGACTGTTTTTTGGACAGTTGTGCAAAGCTTGTAGCAGAAACAGCAGGGCTGTCTGTTTTATGATAACAGCTGACTTGGTAACTTTGCTAGTGGCGTAGGTGATATCTTTCTTCTTTCCCTCTTCATATTTCTATGATACAAAGCCAAATTTCTTTTTGCTTATTATATACTTTTCTGAAGGGTTTGCTAACTTAGGAAAATGATGACAATTATTTGTTTGAGCATGCTTGCCTCCTTGCTATATTACAGTATTGCTACATTTTTGCACTAGCCTGCTGTTTGGACTGTGGTTTGCCTGCTGCCTATTATTTGTACTGTGACCTGTTTGCATTTCTGGCCCTGCTATTTTGCTTGCTATTGGTTTGCATTTTGTTGTTGTTGCTTGTTGTTTTGGTTTTCTGCTGCAGTTTTGGGCAGTTTGTTTGCATGCTGACTTGCTGTAATTTGGTTTGCACGCTTTAGGCAGCTTGACTGTTGTTGGCCTACTGTTAGCTGCCATGGGCAGTTTTGAACTGCTGTAGTTTTGCTTGCATACTGTCTTGCTGTAGGCTTGTGTTGGCCTGCTGTTAGCTGCCCTGGGCGGTTTTGGACTGCTGCAATTTTATGCATTTGAACTTGCTTGTAATTTTTTTTCCTTTTTGTGAACCAAGAAAGACAACTTTCTTGTGATTTGCAATTGGGGGAAAATTGGATGTGATGAAACAAATAAAACATTCTGATTCCAAGCCACAAACCCTAATGATGGATTATTTTTTCCGCATATTATTTCACTTGAATCTCGCTAACTTTCCTTTTCTTGTTTCATGAACGGCAAGCGAGGCTTGGATGTAAACAAAGATTGGATGGCTTACTTGAAGATGAAGATGAAGACTTGAAAAGGAAGCTTCTCTTTGTAAACTTGAATTTTTTGTAAACAAGACGAAAAAATTGTAAATTCATTTGTAATGTAAAAAAAAATCAGATACTTGAATAAAATTTGGTGTAGTAGAATTTGTTGTACGAAACTTGCAAACTTTGATTGAATACTTTGGATAAAAATCTCGCTTGATAACTTGCATTTTAAGCAAATATAACATGATCAGATAAATCATATATTTCGCACTCTTAAACAAAATAAATGTTTAAGAGCTCAAACCCAATTGACTAATTGATTCCACAATCATGGGTGTTTAAAATGATAGTCTTAATCTTTATATCTTATCCAAACAGAACATGCTCCCAAGAATAACATTAATCCTCAGTAAATTGTGGTTAAGAAAAATTTAAAATCACACAAATGCCTTGCAACAATTCAACAACTTTAAAATCTTCCAAGCCCAATTTTCCTTTTGATTTTTTAAAAATAAACCCATGAGCGACATCACATATGACCATGAACAGAAATAATCGTCTCAAGGTTTTGTAATTTGAAGAAATCACAACTCTTAGAAATCAGACGACTATTATTTGAAATTAGGTCAAAATTCATGATGCGACTTCCAACGCATTTGAATTTTTGGTGATCTTCTTCCCGTAATCAGTTCTTGATTTGTGAAGAGAAATTTGAGATGGAATCAAGGAGAATCCTACGCAAGAAGAACCGTTCAAAAAAACATTGGATAATGAAGAAGTTACAATCGTTTGAACTTGATACTGAAAAGGCCGACTTTTGCAGTTGATTTTTAATCATCTGAACCATTGACTGAGCAAACTCACGATGCAAGGCTTGAAACTTGGCTCAAACATCCTTGAGAACACATGAAGGACCATAAAGGCCATTTGAAACTTTTGAAACTCAATTTTTCTTAATAAATACCAAACCCTAGCTGCTGACTCAATGCATAGGAAGAGAATATGTCTGATCAAATCTTATGCCAAATTGAGTGTTTGAGAAACCCTGGGATAACATCTTGAGTGAAAAATGGGAGGGAAATTTTTGGGGTACAACAGCTTCCCCTGTTCAATCTTCTTAAAATTGAAAAGTGAGATCGACGTGTTTGTCATTCGTGGCTTGAAAGTGGAAGATGATTGAACACTAAAGTGCCCAAAAATTTGCACTTGATGATGCGCTGGTTGATTGTATAGGGAATAGGCTTAAAGGTGCCATTTGGAAGGCGACGAGAAATCATAAGATATGGGCTTAAAGATGCCATCCAGAAAAGATTGGTTGCATAAGAGATTCCTGGGTGAAAATTCCTGTACCTGCTGTCAAGGGGGACTTTGCCGGGTAATATTGATTTATGCACTGGGAAGTAGAGTCTAGGAGCTTTTGGTTGTCCATTACTCTACTGGGGAATTAACTCTTGATTGAATAGGTGAAAGTAGACTATATACCTGGTCAGAGTCCAGGCTGTACAACAACTTGCTGGGGAAATGTGAAATCGACCGTATTTGATCGGGTCCAGGCTTTACAGTGTTATAACCTGTTGTCTGGGGATAAGGGAGAAGGAACCTGGATAGTAGGGTTACTTCGAAATGAAAGCCTGGATAGTAGGGCTGTGAGAAGGAACCTGGATAGTAGGGTTACTTCGGAATGAAAGCCTGGATAGCAGGGCTGTGAGAAGGAACCTGGATAGTAGGGTTACTTTGAAATGAAAGCCTGGATAGTAGGGATGTGAGAAGAACCTGGATAGTAGGGTTACTTCGGAATGAAAGCCTGGATAGTAGGGTTATGAGAAGGAACCTGGATAGTAGGGTTACTTCGAAATGAAAGCCTGGATAGTAGGGCTGTAAGAAGGAACCTGGATAGTAGGGTTACTTCGGAATGAAAGCCTGGATAGTAGGGCTGTGAGAAGGAACCTGGATGGTAGGGTTACTTTGAAATGAAAGCCTGGATAGTAGGGCTGTGAGAAGGAACCTGGATAGTAGGGTTACTTCGGAATGAAAGCCTGGATAGTAAGGCTATGAGAAGGAACCTGGATAGTAGGGTTACTTCGAAATGAAAGCCTGGATAGTAGGGCTGTGAGAAGGAACCTGGATAGTAGGGTTACTTCGGAATGAAAGCCTGGATAGTAGGGTTGTTAGAAGGAAATTTGATGGTAGGGTTACTTCGGAATGAAATCCTGGATAGTAGGGTTGTGAGAAGGAACCTGGATAGTAGGGTTACTTCGAAATGGAAGCCTGGATAGTAAGGCTTGAGAAGGAACCTGGGTAGTAGGGTTACTTCGTTTGATCATGTAGATTAGTTGACCCATTTGGTTTCGGGAACTGATTTTCTCTTGGTTTCCTGCAGATATGACATGTATAACTGCTGGAATTGTTGGTGATAACTTTCTTTCCTGAAAAGATAACAGTGTTAGTTATATGCGATGCATGAAATGCGTTGTGAGATGACGTTCTCGAGATTATGCTGTATATGATATGTATGCGCGTGTCATGATGTATGAGCATGGGATGTTGGTAGTGACATATCGAGTCCAGGAAAATAAATCCCTGACCGCTGCTGGAGAAAATAGAATTCCTGACTATTGTAGAGAAATATGGCTCTTCTACTTCCGCTGGGGATGATGAATGGAAGTGACTGTACTTCTGTCGGGGATTGAGCTTCTGTATCCAGAGAAATAAACTCTGCTTGGGGAGTCAGAAATTTATGATGATCCCCTCGTGATTATGGAATTTGGCCGGGGGATATGGACGTCAGGTTTCTGGGCGACCCTGGCTGGAGAGAATACTTCCCGCTTTGAGAGAACTGATATCAATGCTTTGATTAACTCTACTCCGTGGGGAATATAGATGTTGCCAGGTCACATGTACTGATGACTGTGCTCCAAAGTTGTCCCTCCCGGTACCTGCTTGGACAGAGTAACTGTCGGGTTTGGCATTTCCTAATTTTCCCCTTGTTTCTGGAGCTACGAGTAATTGTCTTTGGTTTCCTTATGCAAATATTTGTGAACAACAATCATATTCAAATGCATATGTCAAGAATAAATCATTGGACGTTCTTGCAACAACAAAACAGAAAAAGAAAAACAAATAATTTTGTAAAAATGACTTGTATTAATTTTGAAGTTGGCCTATAACAGGCGCTTTTGTACAAGGAAGTTGACGCTCTAGTAAGAGAACGCCGTCATAAAAATGAAGGATATAAAATATTGTGTACAACGGTAAGAAAACAACTATGTGCAACAATCCCATCGGGTTTCAAATCTGCTATTGCCACTATGCCTTCAGGCGTCTCCTCACTTTGTTGCTTGTCCGAAGCTGATTAAATTGGATTGATGCCGTTTGAGTTTGATAGTTGATACTGAGGTCAGATCGCAGGGTGATCCAATGGGACATAGTGATACGCTTTTCATCCCTAACTTTTGCCTGGACCGCCCTTTCAGGTTTTCGGTCCACCGGGATACCCTTTTTTGCCCAAGTCGCCCTTTCAGGTTTTCGACTTGCCGGGTGTACAATTTTTTTTTCATTTTCATCCCTTATTTTTGCCCGAACCCTTTTGGTTCTCCGGGAAGCCCTTATTTTTGCCTAGTCCAGTCAACCTAGCGGGTCTTTTATCATGCGTAGTATTTTTTCACTATGTCTGCATTGACAGGGCGAGGAAGGTCGTCACCGTCCATGGTGGTCAGAATCATGGCTCCACCTGAGAAAATGTTTTTAACCACAAATGGCCCTTCGTATGTGGGAGTCCATTTGCCCCTAGGGTCACCTTGCGGCAGTATGATGCGCTTGATCACTAGATCTCCGACTCGATACTCTTGACACCCGACTTTCTTGTTAAAAGCCTTGATCATCTGCTTTTGATACGTCTGACCATGGCAGATAGCAGTAAGTATCTTTTCATCGATTAGATTTAAGTGATCAAGTCGGGTTTGGATCCAGTCGTCTTCATTTAGGCTTGCATCTCTCATAATCCTTAGGGAAGGAATCTGAACCTCAATGGGTAGGACTGCCTCCATGCCATATACCAGAGAGTAGGGTGTTGCCCCTATCGATGTCTGTGCTGAGGCACGGTACCCATGCAGAGAAAATGGTAGCATCTCATGCCAGTCTTTATATGTCACCGTCATCTTCTGTACAATCTTCTTGATGTTCTTGTTAGCTGCTTGAATAGCGCCATTCATCTTCGGCCGGTAGGGAGAAGAGTTATGATGTTGTATCTTGAATTGTTTACAGAGCTCGGTGATCATTGTGTTATTGAGATTAATACCATTGTCAGTAATGATCCTCTCTAGCACACCATATCGACATATCAGATTATGTCGGATAAACCGCGCCACCACGTTCTTGGTTACTGTGGCAAAAAAGGCTGCTTCAACCCACTTTGTGAAGTAATCAATGGCTACTAGGATGAAGCGATTCCCATTAGAGGCGGTGGGCCTGATTTCTCCGATCATATCGATGCCCCGCATTGCAAAGGGCCACTGAGCTGTCAAGACGTTCAAGGGGACCGGAGGCACATGCACCTTATCAGCATGGATTTGGCATTTATGGCAAGTTCGAGAGTACTGATAACAATCAGCTTCCATGGTGGACCAGTAGTATCCTGCTCGTAGGATCTTCTTAGCCATGGTGTGTCCACTAGAATGGGTTCCGAAGGTACCTTCATGTAGATCTGTCATGACCCTCTCTGCTTCCCCCTTGTCTACACACCGCAGTAAGGTACAGTCATGGTTGCATTTATAGAGGATTCCATTGCTGAGGAAGAACTTTGCAGCGAATCTTCTCAAAAACTTCTTATCATTGACAGATGCCCCTTCGGGATATTCTTGAGCCTCGAGATACCTTTTGACTTTGTGAAACCAGGGTTTTTCTGTTACCTCTTCAGTATCGATTTCACAGTAATGCGCCGGTTCATCCAACCTTTCAATGGTTATTCAGGGAGCTTCGTTGTCCCTTTTGACTTTAAACATGGAAAACATGGTAGCTAGCGCGTCCGCCAACTGATTCTCCTCTCGTGGGAAATTTTCAAAGGTTACCTCCTCGAAGTATGGGAGCAACGTCAGTATATGCTCTTTGTACGGGATGAGATTCAGATGTTTTGTATCCCACTCGCCTTTGATCTGACTTATCACCAAAGCAGAATCCACGAATACACTCAAAAACTTGATCCTTAGATAAATGGCAGCTCGAAGACCCAAGATGCAGGCTTCATACTCCGTCATATTGTTGGTGCAGTTGAAACATAATCGGGCAGTGAACGGAGTATGACAGCCCTCAGGAGATATGATTACAGCGCCGATGCCATTGCCTAATGCGTTTGAGGCTCCGTCAAAGTACATAGACCATCAGGATCCTTCCTCAGGTCCTTCATCCGGTCTAGGTTCTTCACAGTCAGTTACTAAAATGATATTCTCATCTGGGAACTCAAAATTCATGGACTGGTAGTCATCCACGGACTGATGACCCAAATGATCAGCAAATACACTCCCCTTTATTTCTTTTTGAGTTGTATATTGTATGTCATATTCAGTTAAGATTATTTGCCATCTTGCTATTCTTCCAGAGAGAGCGGGCTTCTCGAAAATGTACTTGATATGATCCATCTTAGATATCAAAAAGGTAGTGTGAGTCAGCATATACTGTCTCAGTCGGCGAGCAGCCCATGCCAAAGCACAACAAGTTTTCTCGAGCAATGAGTATCGTGTCTCACAGTCGGTAAACTTTTTGCTAAGGTAATAAATGGCATGCTCTTTTCAACCAGACTCGTCATGCTGCCCCAGCACACACCCCATTGAATTGTCTAATACTGTCAGGTACAATATCAAAGGTCTCCCTTCAACTGGAGGCATCAGAACTGGCGTTTTTTTAAGGTATTCCTTGATTATTTCAAAAGCAGTCTGGCATTCATCATTCCACTTTACCACTTGATATTTCTTTAGAAGCTTAAAGATTGGCTCACAAGTAGCAATCAGATGTGAAATGAACCTGGCGATATAATTCAGACATCCCAAGAAACCTCTAACTTCCTTCTCTGTACGGGGAGCAGGCATCCCTTGTATGGCCTTTACCTTCGCAGGGTCTACCTGAATACCTTTGTCACTAATGATGAAACCCATAAGCTTACCAGACCTTACTCCGAAGGTGCACTTGTTCGGATTCAACCTTAGCTTGTATATCTTTAACCTGTCGAACAACTTTTGGAGATAATCAATATGCTCTTCCTCAGTCTGAGACCTGACTATCATGTCATCAACATAAACTTTGATCTCGTGTTGAATCATATCATGGAACAAAGCGACCATGGCTCGCTGATAGGTTGCCCCAACATTCTTCAACCCAAAAGGCATCACCTTGTAGCAGAAAGTGCCCCACTGTGTAACGAAAGTTGTCTTTTCCATGTCTTCGGAAGCCATCTTGATCTGGTTGTAGCCAGAGAAACCATCCATGAAGGAAAAGATTTTGTGCTGCGCGGTGTTGTCGACCAGAACGTCAATGTAAGGAAGCGGGAAGTCATCATTGGGGCTTGCCCTGTTCAGATCTCTGTAATCCACACACATCCATACCTTGCCATCCTTATTAGGCACCGGAACAAAGTTAGCAACCCACTGCGGATAGGAGGTGACAACTAAGAATCCCGCGTCAAACTGCTTCATAACCTCTGCCTTAATTATCTCTGACATTTCAGGGCGCATACGGCGGACCTTCTGTTTAACTGGCGGGAAGTCTTCCTTAGTCGGCAGGTGATGTACCACAATATCAGCGTCCAAACCAGGCATGTCTTCATAGGACCAGGCGAAGATCTCAATGTAGTCGTGCAACATTTGTATCAACCTCTATTTGACGCTGAGCTCCAGGTTTGCACCTATTTTAACCTCTTTTCTATCTATCTCTGTGCCCAAATTTATCGTCTCAACTGGCTCTTCATGAGGCTGTATAGCCCTTTCTTCCTGCTGTAGCAGTCTAGCAAGTTCTCCAGGTACAACACAATCTTCCTCACCTTCGTTCTCGGCTTGGTTGATCAGATTTTCGAAGTCATAACTGGCAATAGCAGGATTGTTATCAATGGGATCCATAGTGGATATGGATCTGCAGTTTGATATGTGAGGGTGTGTAATAACATAGCTGTATTGATAAAGCAAAGGTAAAAAAAATAAAAATAGAGAGTGCGAAATTTGTATGCAAAGAAAGTCCAATGTTTCGTTGATGGTATATGAGATGACATATAATAACCCTCACAAATAGAGCCGTCGTGCCTCGGATAAGACACAAGGCTATAAAGTTCAAATTATTCATTACAAATTTAAAAACAAATAATACAATTACTACGAAATAAAAGAAACTGGCATGAAATATCTGGTCGTCCAATTACTCTGTCCACCAGTGGTAGTCGGGTAAATCCAGCTGTCGAAATCAGAGTCTTATTCACTGTCTTCAATAGAATTGACCTCTCGATTGCTGATGCATAGGGGAGGTCTTCCAACTCGAGCGCGTCGAATAGTCCTCTGAGCTCCTGAAGTAAAGCCCAAGCCAAACTTGTCAGTTTTGTGAATAAAGTCAGGAAGCTGTCCCCAATTGGTATTCCTGCCTTCTTCAACTATTTCTCTTGCGTCCTTGAGAGAAGCCATCTTTAGAGGAGATTTGGTACTGGTAGTGGTTTCAGTTGACGCCAAAATCTGGGGAACCTCTTCAAAGTTTTGACAAGGAGTCTCTATAAATTCTCCGTCCATCTCTACGTAGCGGAAGAATTGAGGTGGCTCACCATGTATTCTTCTTCACCCCGTACTGTGACAATCTTTCCTTCTACCAGATACTTCAGCATTTGGTGAAGTGTGGAAGTAACATCCCCAGCTTCGTGGATCCAAGGACAACCCAACAAACAGGAGTATGATGGCCTGATATCCATCACATAGAAGGTGGACTCGAATGTCTGAGAGCCTACTTTGATAGGGATATTCACCTCCCCATGCACCATTCTATTCGATCCGTCAAAATCCCTTACCACAATGTTACTAGGCTTTAAAGTCAAACCCTCGCAATCCAACTGGTCCAACGCTTTCTTTGGCAGAACATTCAATGAAGACCCAGTATCTATTAGCACATGAGCCATAGTGGTGTCTCTACATTCAATCGAGACATGCAGAGCATCATTATGCTTTCTTCCCTTCGGTGTCAGGTCGTCATCTGAGAAACCCAGCCCATTGTCGGCAGTCAGGCTAGCCACGCAATCTTTGAATTGATCAGCTGAAGTCTCTTGCGGCACATGTGCAGTTTTGAGGAATGCAATCAAATCCTTCGCATGGGCCTCAGAGCATAACAACAGGGATAACATGGATATCTTTGATGGGGTCTGCCCCAGCTTCTCGACCATATTGTAGTCACTCTTTTTAATTTTTTTCAAAATTTCCTCTATCTCTTGCTTAGAGGTCTCCACAACAATTTTTCTAGGTGCCTCCGTCTGAGCAGGCTTGCCTACAACTTCTTTGCCTCGAATCCCAGATGACTTATCGGTAGGGGTAACAGTTGGAGTAGTAAGTGAAGTACTAGCGGAAGCAGAAGATGAAATAACAATAGGCTTAGTGACAGTCTTAGGGGAAATCTCAGGAGAGAAAACCCTTCCACTTCTAGTAATCTTGCTGGTCCCGACAACGTTACCGACATCAGAATCAACTTCTTCAGCCTTCAAGTTTTGTTTACTGCCATGATAGTAAATATCAGCGCCATAATGCCAAGGGACGGATATGTCCGAGGCGTACGGGATAGGACCAGGACATGTGATTATCAACGAAGCAAATCTCGTAGCGAATGTAATCCTAGAAGGTCTTCTCGAGGAGGCCTTGGAAGGACTGGCAAAAATGGTTATAATAGCAATGTATTCAGATGGAATAACGGGAACCAGAGTTTTCTCGAACAAAATTTCTTTACTATCCATCAGGCGTTGAACACCTGACCTTAGCAAATGGCAACCAGAAGGTAAGAATGAACACATGTGAAAAACTTCACCACAACCCAAAAATAAACCGGCCAACAACAAATTCTTCTTAACAATCATAAGAGGAGTGGAAACTTCGTCCACCGAGGTTACAAATAAATTAGTATCAATGGCGTTAACTCCATGGTTGTGCTTAGGCATGGGAGGAGTTATGACATTGGGCTTATCCAATGCGTCGAACTCAATCTCCTTAGCTTCAATTAGGTCTTGTACCTTATTTCTTAGAGTCCAACAATCATTTATGTCATGACCAGGGCTCCCAGAATAATAGGCACACCTAGCGTTCAGATTGTAACGAGGAGAAGAGGTATTAGGATTCTTGGGAGCCTCCTTTAAAGTTTCCAAGTTGGATCTCAACATATGGGGTAGAACCTCTGTCATTGTCATGTTGATCCGGGTGAATTTCCTTTGTGGTCTTTCTACCCTTTGTTGATTGTTGCGTTGCGGGGCAACCGCAAGCCTAGGTATTATTACAGCACTTACCGTTGGACGGTATCTCGTTCTGCTTCGATCTCTCGGGTCATAAATGGAACTGACCTCCTTCTTACCAGTGAACGGTTTGTTCGCTGTGCTCGAAGATGCATCTTTTTGAATTTTTCCATTTTTTATACTGGCTTCGACCCGCTCACCAGTCATGATCAGTTCGGTAAATCCAGCCGAAGAACTTCCAATCAGGTGATTGAAGAATGAACCTGATAAGGTGCCTAGGAACATATCCACCAATTCTCTGTCAGATAGAGGGGGATGGACTCTTCCTGCGAGATCCCTCCATTTCTGAGCATAGGTTTTGAAACCTTCACCTGTTCCCATAGACATGCCTTGCAATTGCGTCCGAGTTGGAGCTAAATCAACATTGTACTGATATAGTTGATATTTTTCTTTCTTATTTCCATATTAAAACATTTTTAAAACCTTTTTTAAAGTATATATTAAATACAATATTATTTTATGATTATTTTCTGGCTGAACTTGGGTTGAATTTTGATCATGAAATTTACTAACATAATTGGATCCATGGTGTTGAGTCTAACTCCATAAAAAATGGATGAATGATTTTAATAATAGTTTGATTTAAATTTAATTCAAATGTGGTTTGTATATTCTTTCCAACCCCTCTTCATCTTGTCCCTTTCTTATTGCACTAAGTGTTATTGGAGCATGATCTCTATATCATGTCTCAAAACAAATGGTCATAGATTGCTATTGACCAACCTCAAAATAGGTGCGACTTCTACATAAGTCCACTCACGATTGCTTAACATAGCACTAAATTTTGTCCCGATTCGAATAAATGATCATTCGTGGCCCAAAGCTATGTTTGCAAGCCCAAGTATGTTAATTTTATCCCTTTGATCCAATAACCTTGAGATTCATTGTGTGGAGGCTTTGGTTCTACCAATCCTCTAATGGATCTACAAAACTTTTGGTCAACGTGGATCACTTAAACATCATTGATCATTAAATGGTACTGTTGAGGATTCCAAATGGATGATATACTTGACAAAAAGCAAATGCAACTTGTTGTGTGAAGGATTTGGTTCTACCAATCCTCTAATGAGTTCCCAATGTGGGTTTCAAGATGGTCATCCAACTTACCACTAATTATTAAATTATTTTTACTTTATGCCCTTTTATTTATTTATTTTTTTTCTTCCATTTTTATGCTTTATGTACCATTTACTTTATGAATTAAATTTCATGTCATTTTTATTTTTGCTCACTTGAGCCTTTTCTTTTCTCTTCTAAGACACCTAATAATCAACATGAACCATAAAAACCTTTAAAATACTTGGACTATTTGGTTACTATCCTTGGCATTATGGAGTATTGGACTTCTTGAACTTAGGAATAGAAACCTTGGCCTATATTGGAGACCTTGTGACCTTAATTGATATTTTGTCTGGAGTTATTGAGGTTTACCTTAAGACATTGGGTTGTTTGTTTGTTTTGTATGCAGGTTATTGTGGTTACGTACTTTGTTTGTAATCTGGAATTCACCCGTATACAGCCGTTACTCTGCCCAATTTTTGTGAAGATTTAATACACTTGAAGTTTGGTTCTCACAAGAGGTCTAGTATCTTTGCTTGCTTGGTTTCAATCCAAAGAATGGGAATTCTATCTTGACTCATAATGTCAAGTATTGGCTTCTTGTTAGTTAGATAGTTCTTATCCCTAGCTTTTACCTTATGCTTTAGGATAGTCCCTTCTTCTCCTCCCATCTTCTTTAATTTCAAAATCTTCTCCCTCCTTTTGAAAAACTCTTCTTATTCTCTTTTTTTTTTAAAACTTGAACCACTTTCATAATAAACTTGGATTTAGGTCCATGCATTTTCAAAACATCTTTCACAAATAAACTCCAATCAACATTAATAATACCTTGAAATATTTTTGAGAAAACTAAAAATCAATCAATCTCATTCAAACCATTTTGCCATCTTGGCTTTCATCTTAAACTTTTCTCAAAAGATTCGACTCTTGTCAATCCTTGTAGTGATGCAAACAACTATACTTCTACGATATGTAATGAAGTGAGATAGTTTCCACTTGGGTGTTGAGTGAGGCATTGTTGATTTTAAAATCTAAGCCATATCCTCCATTTTGAGATGATGCAGATTATCCTTTCTCATGATCGTGGGTAGTATGTATGTTTTACACACGGACAATGATGACAATGTCTTATCTCTTAAAATCAACCAACACACTTGTGTTAAAAAAAATATTTAAAAGAGGGACTACGTATACCCTGACCCCCTATTGCACGAAAAGGTGGTATGTAGGCACTAAAGGTTCGCAACCGTGGAGGTTGCAAAAACCATAAAAATATATTTCTTTTCTCACCTCCACCATCCATTTTTATACAACATTTTATTGCCAAAATATACATATTTTTCAAAGAGGATCCTACAGAGTACCGTAGATGTTTAGGGTACTAATACCTTCCCTTTGCATAACCAAACCCCTTACCTTGAATCTTCCCCCCCCCCCCCCCCCCCCTTTTTTTGGGTTACTCGCTCTTTTCCAATTCCTTTGGAAACAATAAAGCGCGGTGGCGATTTTTATTTTTGATCTGTATAAGTCTAGTCAATCCAATGGCTTAGTCTTAAACATTTCTACCGCTACAAAAAAAAAGGCGACTTCACTGGGGATAGATTGACCTTTTGCTGGTCCATCCTTAAGTAGGTTGAGCCTATCTTTGTTTTTATCTGTATATGTGCTATCGTTGTTTATGTGGTATATGTTGTGTATATGTTTGTCTGGATTTTCCTAGTGTTGTACCCCAAAATTTGCCCTCTCACTTATCAAATATTTTCCAACAAGATCTCCTTTGGTTCAAGACTGCACTAGGTTTGATCAGCTCAAGACACCTCCTTAAGCATTGATGACCAAATTAGGGTTTGAGATTGCACAAGGATAATTTAACTTTTAATTCCCCATATTACTTTCATGTATCATTATAGACCCCCAAGATTACTCATGTCAAGTTTCAAGCCTTGGATCACACTTTTGCTCAGTCAATTGAGCAGTTGACCTAAAAATCAACTGTATTGGGGAAAAAGTCAACTATGGCGAATATACAGTCAAACTTCATAATTTTTGATCCAAATCAACATTATAAACTCATATGTATCATTTGATTAAGTTTGGACAACAATTCCTCAAGAAATTTGATCAAATCATCAAAAGGACAAAATGGTCAAAATTAGGGTTTGACTGACAAAGGGCAATTTCTGATTTTTGACCTAGCAAAGGGTCAATTGGTTTGAAGCATGATTTCAAGAGTTCAATTGAACCATTTTGAACTAATGGGATGACTTAAAACATTGATCAAGATCAATTGGATTGGTAGTGAATTTTCAGTTAACTAATCAAAAGTCAACTATACACTGAAAAGTCAAACTTTGACTTTTTGGTCAAAGTTCAATGTTAAAGATCACAATTCATCAAAACATGTCAAAATATGAAACTTATTCATCAAGAAATCAAAAAGTCAAGATTTCATTTTGAAAAGTCAAAGTCTTCTAACTTAGAAGTTTTTTAAAGTGTTTAAAACTTCATGTTTTTTCATAACTTTGAGCCAATATTTCACCATGATGCAAGAGGATTCAGAAGAAACTTTCAACATGAAATTTGTAGATCTCAATGATATCTAAAACATTTCTTAACACAAATTCTTCTAAAAATTCTTGGATCTCAAGTTATTAATCATAAAGCCATGGTCTTGAAATTGAACACTTAGTGAAATTTTGCCCTAGTTTTGGTCAGGATTTTGACCTAACTTCATGGAAATTTTTCATATAGTTCCAAGGGGAATTTTCAAAAGTGATTCAAAGACATGTTGTAGAGCACATTAAAAGCTTTCCAAAATGTTCAAGAACTCCTAGCGATCATTTGTGAGCAAGGAGAATCGAAGAGATGAAGTTAGGGTTTTCACACTTGAAATACAAGTCATTTTGTGATGAACAAGAATTCAATTTCAAACCTATGTTGCATAATCTTGCTTTGCAGGCCTCTAAAACTCAATATCTCTCCATAATCAGAAGATTACACTTGCTTTTGAGCTATTATCCACTTGATTCAAGCTTTATCCAAGTAAATTTTCCATTTATGGCACAAAGTAACCATTCCATTCTTGTTAAGAAGCTTTTATCACAAAGTCAATGCATAGAGATTTGCACTTGTTCCTTCTGATCACAAGCAATGTCAAAGGCAAAAGCAACATGTCTAGAGCCTCCCATAAACCCAGAACATGCTTGTACTACACATTGAAACTTGTTTTCCCAGTTTTCTTCAAAATCAAGTAACATAGCCATAAGTCTATATCTTGCTTTTCTGAACTCCTCAAGTCCTCTAATCTTTTTCATATAACCATGCAAGTGTATTGCAACACAAGAGACGATTTGAAAAGCTCCTAAACTAGCTGAAAACTCAGATTGTACAAAACCTTCATCTTTGTGTCATTTCTGATTTTGAACTTCAATATTCAAAACCACTTGTGCATTTCTTGGCCTTTTTGTTTCAAAAGCTTCCTAATACGAAATACAAACCATCCCTGTCCCTGTTTGCAGACTGTAACATCATCTTCATCAATTTCCATAGCCAAAAATATAGCATTGCAGTTGGACTTCTCCAGGCCATTTCAGCCACTCTGAACTCAAGCTAAGCATTAGATTAACTTCCTAGAGGTCCAAGGAAGCTAACCTAATCATCACCACTACCTGAAACAAGCTCAAATCCATTTCACGATTTCCAGTTTTAAGGTATTTTTATTGAACTTCTATCTTCATATTCAGGCATCATTTGAGTTTGATTTGTGAAGATAAAATATAGACACCATTGCCACGAAGCTGTACATATCCTAGTTACTTGCTCAATTTCAAAAAAAAACATCCTTGCTATTTTCAAAACAAACACCAACACTTTCAAAAAACATCTTTCAAACTTGAAAACATTTTCGAAAGACCAACACTTTGTATACATTCTTACGAACGAGAATCATTACAAAGTTTGCCTAAACGATGGCGCCTTTTCAAAAATACTTTCAAAAACCACACAAAGCACAATTTCAAACAAAAGCAAGTTATCTAGCAAGTAACTAAGATCCCATGGAAAACCATGTATGAAAAGGGTGCTAACACCTTCCCTTTTCATAATCTACCCCCGAACTCAAGAAACAATCTCAAAGGTCTTTCCTGTGCTTTTTTACCTTTCCTTTTGGATAAAAGAAAAGTCAGTGGCGACCCTTGCTAACCGCAACATTTGCAATAAAATGCAAAATAACCAAGTCAGTTCTCGCACCGTATCACAGAACTGGCAACTCTGCTGGGGAATTTTCTAAAAGTGGGGTTACCTTAGGGTTAGATCACATTTACTTGCTTTCATTGTTTGATTTGTATGCTTTACATTTTGGTTCTTTGTTTGGGTGTGAATCCTCTACCCGGATTTGGGATACCTTATAGGTAAGTAGCAATACGTTGTGGAAACTGTGCGGGGTATACCGACACGGTCTATGCAATAGCTACATTAGTGTGACATATTTGTGGGTACCGGTAGCCCTTGAGTAGTCAAGGAGAATACGGGGTCACTGAGTGATGTCATGAAGCACTAATGAACTTTTAGAACCTTTACTTGACCAACTTGGCCTTTAGGACGTAGTGAGATGACCGACTTTGGTGCAGTCCGAAGTTGGTAGTTACTCGATACTACACTCATTGAGGTTTGGATTTTTTGGGATATTTCGGTCGCCATTAAAGAGGCTTGCGCTGAAACAATGCCCGAGAAAACAAACCAGTGATATTGAGCTCCTTAGAACCCGATTACTATTTCTAGGACAGGTTTGAGCCAACTAAATTTCAAGAGGGTACTTACCTATAAGACTCCATGCAAGCCTAACTCTAAGGAGTTGTTTGCATTGTTTGTATATATTTACTTGTACATAACATCATAAACGTCATGACATCATAATCATACTCACTAACCATTTCAAGGATTTTTTGGGATTTATCTTTGTTCTGTTTTATAGGACATGGATTCTATTCCTAGGAAAACCATTCATGTCAATCTCGTAAGGATCCCTTCTTAACATAAAGAGTTAGCATCAAGGATTCCTGAAATTCTCCATTCACCGAAAGACATGGTCGCTTACTAAACTTGGTCACCTCTAACACTGATGAAGACATGATGAAGGTGCTCTTTCAGTTCTTTGATCCCTTAAACCATTGTTTCACATTTCCCGATTATCAACTTGTGCCAACTTGGGAAGAATTCTCCCAACTCTTGAGGATTCCCATTCTCAATCAACTACCTTTCAACGGTACAGAAAGAGATCCAAATCCAAAAGAGATTTCTCAAGCTCTACACTTGCAACCATATGACATCACAACTAATTGGGAAACAAGGAGTGGTGTCAAAGGTTTCCTAGCAAAGTTCTTGTTTGAGAAGGCCCAAAACTGTTGGAACTCTTTAGATTTGCAAGCCTTTGAGAAAATTGTGGCTCTCCTCATCTATGGGATGGTTTTGTTTCCAAATCCTAACCAACTCATAGATGTGAATGCCGTCAAAATCTTCATGTCTCGTAACCCGATGCCTACTTTGCTAGGGGACATCCTACATTCCTTTCACACTCACACTATGAGGAAAAGAGGTATTCTTATGTATTGCATTCCTCTCTTGGCAAAGTGGTTTATTTCGCATCTCCCCCAATTTGTATTGAAGAACGAGCAAGGTTGAAGATGGTCATATAGGTTGATGATGCTCAGACATTCAAATATTCATTGGTGTTCCCGCTCTTTGGAGAATGTTACTATCATCGACCATTGAGGAGAGTTCCCTAATGTCCCTTTGATTGGCATTAGAGGAGGTATCACTTACAAACCCTGCTTAGCCCTACGATAGTTTGGTTATGCCCGGAGGGATGGTCCACACGAGATGCTTATTCAAGGTTTGGTGTTTGACTACGAGAGCGATGATCAAGGTCACCGTCAGAGATTTATCCGAGCTTGAAGGATGTTGAACAAGGTGGATAGCAAGACGCTAGGACAAAAGAATTCTATTCCCCTCGAGCCTTACCTTAAATAGGTACAAGCTCATGCTCAGAAAATTGTGATGCCTTATCCCTCCATCTTACCAGTCATCATGGAGCCTGTGGTCGAAGGAGATGTTCCCTACACTATCCTCCATCCCGACATGCCTACCTCTATCGAAGACTTACAAAAGAGTTGGGTCCAACTGAAGGAAGAATGAGATACTTTCGAGGCTTAATTCTATGCTTGTGAAAAGAGGGTCTTGGAGCTTACAAAGCAGCTACAAGAAGAGCAAAGTGTGAATGCCTATCTCGCACCGAAGAGGACGCGTTCAGTCTTTTTATCTTAGAAAGTTATTTTGTAATCCCAGGAGGCATGATGTAATAATTTTTGTTTTGTCTAATGAGAATTAACGTTTGTTCATTTCTTTTGTCTATACAAATTTAAATTTCATTAATCCTTGAAATCATTTGCATGTACATATTCCATGCATCATAACATGACAGGTTTTCGCATAACAGGTTTCCTTATCTTTCTGCTGTTTATTTCAGCAAGATGGATCTAGAAAAAACTGTGACGGATCTCCAAGCCCAAAATTCTCAGTTTCAGGAAGCTCTACTAACCCTAGCCAAGGGGCAGCAAGATATGATGACTTTGCTGGCCGTTAAGAAGAAGCCAAAGAAGAAAGCTCTGCTCAACATGGGTAGAAGGTTCAAGGAGACAATCCGTCAAATCCCAGTGGGAGGAGACTCATCTGAAGAGGACGAGAACCAGGCGATGAGGACAAAAGTACTCAGGCTAAATGTGCTAATGATCAAGAATCTGATGATGATTATTTCAACGAGCAGTATCCACCCGCTGATATCAAATACAAGCAGTTAGAAGACAGATTGAAAGCTGTTTAAATCCAAGCCTTCCCCAGTTTAGATTTAGATGATTTGGGTTTGATCTCTGGGGTAGTCATTCCCCACAAATTCAAAATACCAATCTTTGCAAAGCACGATGGGGTTTCTTGTCCAAAACTCCATTTGAAATCTTATGTGCGCAAGATACAGCCGCACACTACTGATAAGAAGTTCTGGGTTCACTTTCTCCAAGAGAGCTTGGCTGGAACACAACTTGAATGGTTTTATCAGTTAGATGGTTCTCGTATCAATACTTGGGAGGATTTAGCTACTACCTTCTACCATCAGTATTAGTACAACACCGACTTGGCGCCAACAAGGGTTCAGCTGCAAGATATAACCATGGGGAAGAATGAAGGATTTAAGGAATATGCGCAAAAGTGGAGAGACCTTTCTAGTAGGGTCCAACCTCCCTTGACTGATAGATAGTGTGATCGGTGGATCTGGAACTGACTGTTTAACGCTGGATCGCGAAATGTCGTGGAAGCAAGAGTCGCCACCGTCTTTTATTTTCTCCAAATGGAAAGGACAAAAGCACAGAAAAATTCCTTATAGAGATTGCTCTCGGTTCGGGAGGTAGGTTATAGAAAGGGAAGGTGTTAGCACCCTTTCTATCCATGGTTATCCATGGGCTCTTAGATACTTGCTCATTGTGTTTTCAAAATGGTTTGTTTGCTTTTCAACTGTGGGTTTTAAAAAGTCTCTTTGAAAATTTCAGTTCGACTCTTGTATCGGTCCTCAAGAGTGTTTGAACAATTGCTTTCGAAAGCTTTTTGAAAAGGTGTCGGTGTGAAAAGTATTTTTGAATTTGTTTTGAAATTAGAGCAAGTATCTAGAGTCGTCTATCTACCCTAAGGAATTCGTCTGTGTAAATATCCTTAAAGTAGTGCCATCCCACCATTGAGAGGTAGGTAGCACCACCGTTGGAGGTGTTCGGGTCAATTCGAGGTTCGGGACATGGTGATCACCAGAGCAATGGGAAGACACCTTAGAAGCTACCCTCATGCCAGGTTCCCAGATCATGAGGACTTACTAAAACATCCTCTACTCGACGATCACCTTTCGAGGCAAGGCAACAGTGAGGCGTATCCTAGGGGTGGTGTATGCGATTCGTGTGTCGTTTTCATTTGTATTTATCTTGTCATGTCATTGGTGTTCTAGCGCTTGTTTTTATTTTGTCCATACATTCTTTCATGTCATTTGATTAACAGTTAAAAAGTTGCAAGGAAAGTAAATTCTAAGCTATTACAAAAGGCGCGGGTCCACATCGCCAAAAGTTTCTCGAACCTGATTTGACGGAAAAATAAAGAAAGTAAAGAAAAGAAAGTGCGAGAAAGTTAATTACAGGGCTTCGGGAGAGATACATAAGTATTATAATGAAATAAAATAAATACGCGAATTAATGAGAAATTAAGAACGAAACGAGGGCGTTGGACCCTTTTGCAAAAAATTAAATTAATAACGGAGTTAATTAATTAAAAAAGAAAGAACTTGTTTTTTTTTTGGTATTTTTTAGTATTTTAGGATTTAATATAAAAAAAAGGAAAAATTAATTGAAATTAATACTAACCCTAATTCTAATTATTTTTAGTTTATTTAAGAAAAATGTTGAAATTTTTAACCTACAATTAATCCTAATTTTTACATGCAAATTTAATTAAAAAATAAGTATTTAATTATTTAATCATTATGAAAGAAAAATAAAAAGATGAAAAAAATATTAATTAAACCTAATTCTACATTTTTTAGATTTTTATTAAAAGTATTAAAATTAAAACCTAATTTACACTAAGTTTAATTACATGCAAATTTATTTAAGAAAATACTAAAATAAAAATTATTTATTGTTTTAACTCTTTTCTGATTTTTTTATGATATTTTATATTTTGTGAAAATAATTAATTAAATTGAACAAAACAATTATTAAAAGAAATAGAATTAAATTAAATAAAAAAGATATGGCAAACCTAGGGGGGTGGTAGTCCCCAATATGGAGATAAAAATTGAGAAATCTGGCCCATCTATTTTGGCCTGTTTGGACTTTTGCTGGACACGTGCATAGGCGTTGACTCAAGCCTATGGTATTCCTCCAGTCTGCGCCTTTGATTGAGTTCACTGGGACGCGTGTACGCTTGGTTCTGAAGGTGTACCATGGTTTTCAACATTGGCGCTGCATGTGAACATGAGGTGGAAAATAATATTGAAAGTGTGAAGACCTGGGGCTCGAACCCAGGTCATGGATGTTGCTAGCGTATGTGCCTTGCCATTGAACCAATTGTTGCGCTTTGTATATAATGTAATAAACAAATAATATCAAGCAAAGCTAATGCGTTAGTGGATTAAAGCGCGCAAAATTTAAACTGACCAACCAACGTATGCCACGATATCGTCTTCCTCGCTGGTTTTATTTTTTCTGAAACAAGAACACATTAGCAACGGTTTTCATGGCGTTTTCTTAGGCCAGCTATTAAAAAATAGCGATTAGACCTATGACGCTCATAAATTGAGCGCGAGGGCAGCCTCTTCTTCGTCCAGCCCTGTTGATTCCATTCCTGGCATCGTGGCTTGCTAATTTTACAAGACCAAGGAATCCCCAATTCAGAATCCTGTAAACCCTAAAAATCGATAATGGTATTTTGGCATATAACGTGTGAAACTTCAATTAAAGCACATGATTAGTTTGCAAACATCATTATAAACACAAACATAACAATAAAATATGTTAACAATGCATGTATGGGAGAAACCGATTCAGGAATTTTCTTCACCAACTTCCATGGTGATCTTATGTTTTCTTGAGTATGGGGCTTGGGGAACGATTGGAATATGTCCTGTAACCTTCAAGGAAGCTAATGGAATCGAAATCTTGGCTTGAAACCACCTACAAGTTAGTTTTCAGAATTGAGTTTTAGACCAAATTTTCCAAGTTTGATAATGGTTTTTCTGAGCAGCTGCGCGTGTTTTTTGATTAGGGTTGTGATCCTTGCATATGTAGTAGTGAATTAGGTTAAGAATATTGATCCAAATCTCTTGCAATGATGGTTTTTGAAAATTGATTTTCAAAGATTTTTTCAATCTTTTTCCATGTGCTTTTTGCTCTCAATCATATCCAATTTCTCCAAATCTTTCCCTATTTGCATATGCACGAAATCTTGAGGATAAAACATGTACAAAAAGATTGGAAAACTTAGGTTAGCATTTTTCATATATTTAATTTGATTTAAATGAATTAATATAAATAAAAATTCAAATAAATAAATAAAAAATGAAGAAATACTTCCCTTTGGGCCAAGTGGTCGTGCACATGCCATGGATGATGAATTATGGAAGAAAAATGGGCCCATTAGCAATTTTAGGTCATTTGAATCAATGTTGACTTTTCAAAATATCCAAAAATTTCCCAACTTCCACAAGGCATAACTTGCTCAATGTTTAAGCTTTTATCATGTTCTTGGACATTTTGGAAAGGTCTTTGAGTCCTCTAACCAATACCTTTGTTCCCATGTCATTTTGATTTACCAATCTCAAGTTATGGCCTTTGACTTAAAGTCCCTTTTTGTTGACTTTTGAAAATGACCTATAATGTTGAAATTGATAACTTTTTGTGAGAGCATTTCTTGGACTTGAAGTATGAAGATGAGTTGTAGGAAATGTCTTTCTCTTCAAAATGAGATTTGGATGAAATTTTTCTCATAATCCATGTGAAAGTTATGCCCTGGTCAATTTACAGTTGACTTTTTCAGCTGTCCAAATAAGGAAACTTTTGCATCTTGATGATTTCTGAGCCAAATTTTGAGAATCATGATCAAGCATTGATAAAATGATGTTTGTGGCTTCAAAATGATATGTTGACCAAAAATTTGAACTTTTGACTGTCAAATGACCATTTTGCCCCTACAGTTGACTGTAGTGCAATTTAGGGTTTTGACTGTGCAATTTTGTGCTGAATGCCTTGAAACTTGATATGTGGATGCTTGACCATCTTTGTAGGCATATGAGACTTGATTGGACCTTTGGAAACTTCATTTTCTTGATCAGAACACAAACCCTAATTTTGCCTGCTTAGGAGACCCTTACACTGTGCAACCCTTAGGGAGATTTTGAGGCTTTGACTTGGCAAATCTTTGAAGAACATGGGAGGGAAAATTTTGGGGTACAACAGTTGCCCCTGTTCAATCTTCTTAGACCTGAGGATGCAGATTGGCTGACGTGCCTTTCATAATCCGAGGGTAGAAGATGATTGAACACTAGAGTGCCCAGAAATTTGCGCTCACATAGTAGCAGTGAGGTGGGAATGGGCTTATAGATGCCATTTAGAGATTGGTGAATAGGATGATGGGCTTATAGATGCCATCTGGATGTTGATCGCATAAGAGATTCCTTAGCGAGAACCTGCATACCTGCAAAAGAAAAATGAGTACCTGGCACGTTGCATGAGCTGATTTTCAGATGCTTGGTATAGATGTGTCCTGACTGGTTACAGGAGCTGAGTCTGGAGCTTCACAAGATGATGAATGAACCAGGGATGGTTACTACCTTAGCACGAATGGTAAGAGAACCTTGGGTGACTTTAACCTCAACAACGCTCGTTGAGAAAATCTTGGTGGGAATTACCATCTTCGCAGTATCGGGAAGAGAACCAAAGGAAATTATAATCTGAAAGGGAATTACATCTCACGCACCGTCGGGGAGAGGACCAAAGGAAATTATAACCTGAAAGGGATTTACATCTCACGCACCGTCGGGGAGAGGACCAAAGGAAATTATAACCTAAAAGGGAATTACATCTCACGCACCGTCGGAGAGAGAACCAATAGGAAATTATAATCTCAAAGAAAAACCTAAAATGGAAATCTCATGCACCGTCGGAGAGAGAACCAATAGGACATTATAATCTCAAAGAAAAAACCTAAAATGGAAATCTCATGCACCGTCGGAGAGAGAACCAATAGGACATTATAATCTCAAAGAAAAAACCTAAAATGGAAATCTCATGCACCGTCGGAGAGAGAACCAATAGGAAAATATAATCTCAAAGAAAAACCTAAAATGGAAATCTCATGCACCGTCGGAGAGAGAACCAATAGGAAATTATAATCTTAAAGAAAAACCTAAAATGGAAATCTCATGCACCGTCGGAGAGAGAACCAATATAATCTGATAACTTCTACTGAGTCTTCATCAGAAAAATCTGTTGGGAGTCGATTTAGCTGGACTAGAGAAGGCCTTGGACTGGATAAGAAATCTCTGGAGTTGATTAACTGAACCGGTCTAGGTCTTGAAATATGATGGAGAATTTAGCTGAATCCTTCCTGAAAGGTAAAGTTCAGTCATATGCAATGCATGATATGGATCAAGCAATGATGTTCTCAACATAAATGAGATTTGTATGATATGATGCGTCCATGCATGCTATAATGATGTATGTGATGTTTATGTATGTATGTTTTCGTCTAGGGAAGTAGATCCTTGACGGGTGCCGGGAAGTCATATCCTGGGCTGATGTTGAAGAACAAGCTTTCGCTTCCGCTGGGGATGATAACTGCAAGAATACCGGTAGGAGAAGATGACTCCGTTGAGGAATAAACTTGGCGAATGGAAGATTCTGCGGGGAGAAAAGTACTCTAGCAACCATGCTGGGGAGAAATACTCTGTGGGGAGAGAGATATTTTGCTGAGTTGTTGACAATAACTTGCTGGGGATATCTTTGCTGTATTGGAAGTGCTGATAGACTTCGCTGGGGATAAGAAAGACCTGTGTTGACGACGCTCTTTCCGTGGCTTTTGGCTGAGGATAACCCAGTTATATCCTGTTAAGGAAATAACTCTTTGAATAAAGCCGGGCAACGCGTTTGTGCTCTGCGAGGATAAGCTTCCAGAATCTACTGGGGATAAGTTTACTGCTTGGGGGTATGAATTCCAACTTTCCTGGGGGAATTGGATTGGACTCTTCTGGGGAAGTTTGAACTGCGAGGGAAGTGATTCCTCTGGATGTTGATATACCGCCGGGGAACAATCTCTAGACCAAGACTGCCGGGGATGCTTGTTTAAGAATATATGTATACATGCTGTTGGGGAATGTTGAGATCTGCTGGAGGATACTCAACTTCCTTGAGATTTGAATGACTTTGCTTGGAGAAGAGTGTATTGACTGCTTACTCTCTGGGGAATGTACTGGTCATGTTCTTTAGCTGAACCTTCCTTGGTACCTTGGAGGACAGAACAATTAGATTGCTTAGACCACCCGTTATTGCCCCTGTTTCTATGAGGGAGGCACATGTGGGATGCTGATAATTGTTGAGGGTCAAACCTTCTTCTGGTAGGCAGGTGACAAGATGACAGGACATAGTCGTACGCTTTGATCCCTAACTTTTGCCTGGACCGCCTTTTCGGGTTTTCAGTCCACCGGGATACCCGTTTTTGCCCAAGCCGCCTTTTCAGGTTTTCGACTTGCCGGGTGTACAGATTTTTTTCATTTCATCCCTTCATTTTGCCCGAACCCTTTTGGTTCGCCGGGAAGCCCTAATTTTTGCCTAGGCATGTCAACCTAGCGGGTCTTTGATTATGCGTAGTATTTTTCGACTATGTCCACGTTCTCAGAATGTTAGGGAGTTGCCCCTGTTAGAAGTGTTTTGTCATGCCACCAGAAGATTTTTGACCAGGCAAGATTCATTGTTGAAATGCCCCAAGTGACTCAGGCGGAGATTTGCCCCAGGCTATTTGGCCTTTTGAGAGATTCTCCGAATCTTGATTGGATTGCCCCAGATGATGGACTATGGTCATGCCATGCCCCTTGACTGGAGATACTCTTGTTCATTAGACTTTCATTGTGCGAATTTCCCTGCTGTTCAAACAAAAAGTCATATGCAAACAAAGTTATGTTAAAAATGCAAAGCCTATGTCTGTCTTGAAGATTTTGTAAATGCGTTTTTTTTTCATAAAACAAGTGATTGTTTGTAAAACGTGATGTCAACACCGTATTTACCGTAGGCCTTAAGGAGTCAGGATACCTTTCGTAACAGTATGCTTTCGAACTAACCCATGCTTCAGCTAGGACTTTTAAGGGTTATAACGTGGCTTGGTTCACGGTTTAAGAAACAAAGGATAAAGGCTCAAATTATTTGTACCCACCCGCTCTTCGTGATGTTCTCCAAACCTAAACTCAGTTGATCATACGTTAGACCTTGTTTGAGTCTTTGCTCTGATTTTCCGGTGATGGTTCAGATATTGATGATTTATTTGGAATAGGCAGTCATTCTTGTCGAGGATTTGTAAGACCTCTTTCTTGATTTTTGTTATCCCTTTCTTTTTTTGCCTGAACTGTTTCCTTTTTGGAATTACAGTCAGCGGGATGCCCCAGTTTTGTAAGTCTCCTTCATGGGTTTTGACTTAATGGGCTTTTTATTTTTTGAGACAATGACTGCCTTTCTTTATTGATTATTCAGAACCATCCCTGTTTTCTTTTTTGTAAGGACCTCTTTGGTGCCATTCGTTATGCACTTGGATCAACTGAGAGACTACCCTGCCCCAGGTCATGATTAAGGGTTTTAAATTTCGAAAAGAAAAACTCCTACTTCTTTAGCACAGAGGGGTTGAAGAGGGATTATCATCCTTATAACTCCAGTGTTTAGGGATTGAAGCAATGCCTGTACCTCATCAGCGGGGTCTGTTCAAAAGCATACTGTAAGGATCGTGGTATCGTTTTCGTCATCCTCCCTCAAGGGGCTTAGAATTAAGGAGAGTTGACATCAGAAAAAATATGGAAACAATTTGCATATAGTGAATGCGAATATATTGATTCAAAATAGACATAAGCGATGCATTAATGAACTAACAACGTTTAATCATGAATAAATGTTTGAATAGTTAAAAGAAAGTTACAACTTGAAAATTCTAATAAACACAAGTCTTCCAATCTCAAGGCTTATTACTTCGACTGGTGCATCTTGTAGGGATGGCAGGAGCATTCAGCCTGGCCCATCTGGGTGAAATCCACAGCTCTTTCATTAATCAGATCTTGAATCTTATTCCTCAAAGCCCAGCAGTCGTCGGTGTCATGTCCGGGACTGTTAGAATGGTATGCACATCTTTCCTCAGGATTGTACTTTAGGGAGGTTGTATTGAGACGCCTAGGAGGGTCCCGTAACGTCACCAGATTTAACCTCAACAATTGTTGTAAAGCTTGAGACGGTGACACATTGAGCTTGGTGAACTGCCTTTTAGGCTTATCCGGCTTGCTCTGATCAGCCCATTGTTCATGGCGAGGTCGTTGTTGGACCTGAGAAGTAGTAGCAGCTTGGAGAGGCCCAAACCTTTGACTTCTTGGAAGTTGATTAATGATTGGGTCCCTGACTTGGGATGGTTGCTTCACGTCTTGATGAAGCTGACTGATCATGGCCCTCAGCTCTCCTTGCTCCTGAGCTAAACTTTGGATGAGAGTCCTTTGCCCCAGCATCTGGGTTTTCAATGTGTCTACCTCAGCTTGTAGACGTTTCAGCCGTTCGTCCTCAGCACTGTTCCTGACAAAGGTCCCCATGAGAAGTGTCCTTAGCTCCTCCTGCCCCTTAGATAAATTCAGGAGGATTTCCCCGAATCGAGTCTCTTGAGCAAGAAGATCCTGGTTGTCTGGTTGGAAAGCCATTGCTGAAATAAACAGCGGGAAGGGTAAGTAACCTGCAACAAGGGTACCTGTTATGCAATGATGTGTATGACATGCATGCAATGTTTTCAAGGACCTCGCGGGGTAAACAAGAAAATTGGTTAGCATTTTTGGGTCCGGCAGTTTGATTGAGAGAACTTCATATTTGTTGAGAGTCTTTCTTCCAAGGGTCAAAGGCTCACCATATCCAGTGGGTCATAGCCCCTGACAACCTTGTCTAGAGGAAAATAAATCCCCTTTGCCCCTTGCTGGACAGTTGGTTCATCATGACCTGCATCACAAGCCCTTGAGATCCTTGAAATGGGTTAGGATGTATGCAATGGTATGATGTTATGGTATGCATGGGGTAATGTGAGCAACCCTGTTATGAGTCCTGATTAAGGACTGCAAGCCAAAACCTGCAAGAAACTTAAGTAAAACCTGTTATGAGTCCTAATTAAGGACTATAAACGAAACCTGCAAGAAACTTAGCAAACCCTGTTATGAGTCCCAATTAAGGACTATGAACAAAACCTGCAAGTAGTCCATGTGTCAGATAGATAACAAGCATGCAAGTAGTCAAGTACGAAGGCACACAAGTCACACAAGAGAAACCCTTAGAGTTTAAGCCAGCATGGGGTCTGGGTATTACCCTCTTGAAGTTGGTGGGCTCAACCTGTCCTATTAGAAGTAACCGGGTTCTAAGGGTCCCAATATCACGGGATTGCTTTCATTGTTCATCGTTTCGATTTAGCCACTGAACTGGCGACCGAAATATTCCAGGAAAGCAGCCCTCAATTGAGTGTAGTATCGAGTATCAACCAACCTCGAACTGCACCAAAGTCAGTTATCTCACTACCCTAAGGAGGCCAAGATAGTTCAATTAAGGTTCCTAAGGTCTGTTGATGCTTCACGACACCACGCGGAGGCCCCGTACTCTCCTTGACTGAACTCAAGGGTTACCGGTACACACCAAAGTGCCACATCAACGTAGCAGACTGTTTCAACCATGTCGGTATACCCCGCACAGTTCCCTCACAGCCTTGTTGCTACTTTCTAAGAAGGTATCCCCAGATCCGGGTTAGGATCTATAGAACTCCCAAGACAGTCCCACAATTTAAAGCAAACAAGGAAAGCAATTGAAAACACAGTTATGAACTAACCCTAAGGTACACCTCACTTTAAGTTAATTCCCCAGCAGAGTCGCCAGTTCTGTGATCGGTGGATCTGGAACTGACTGTTTAACGCTGGATCGCGAAATGTCGCGGAAGCAAGAGTCGCCACCGTCTTTTATTTTCTCCAAATGGAAAGGACAAAAGCACAGAAAAATTCCTTATAGAGATTGCTCTCGGTTCGGGAGGTAGGTTATAGAAAGGGAAGGTGTTAGCACCCTTTCTATCCATGGTTATCCATGGGCTCTTAGATACTTGCTCATTGTGTTTTCAAAATGGTTTGTTTGCTTTTCAACTGTGGGTTTTAAAAAGTCTCTTTGAAAATTTCAGTTCGACTCTTGTATCGGTCCTCAAGAGTGTTTGAACAATTGCTTTCGAAAGCTTTTTGAAAAGGTGTCGGTGTGAAAAGTATTTTTGAATTTGTTTTGAAATTAGAGCAAGTATCTAGAGTCGTCTATCTACCCTAAGGAATTCGTCTGTGTAAATGTCCTTAAAGTAGTGCCATCCCACCATTGAGAGGTAGGTAGCACCACCGTTGGAGGTGTTCGGGTCAATTCGAGGTTCGGGACATGGTGATCACCAGAGCAATGGGAAGACACCTTAGAAGCTACCCTCATGCCAGGTTCCCGGATCATGAGGACTTACTAAAACATCCTCTACTCGACGATCACCTTTCGAGGCAAGGCAACAGTGAGGCGTATCCTAGGGGTGGTGTGTGCGATTCGTGTGTCATTTTCATTTGTATTTATCTTGTCATGTCATTGGTGTTCTAGCGCTTGTTTTTATTTTGTCCATACATTCTTTCATGTCATTTGATTAACAGTTAAAAAGTTGCAAGGAAAGTAAATTCTAAGCTATTACAAAAGGCGCGGGTCCACATCGCCAAAAGTTTCTCGAACCTGATTTGACGGAAAAATAAAGAAAGTAAAGAAAAGAAAGTGCGAGAAAGTTAATTACAGGGCTTCGGGAGAGATACATAAGTATTATAATGAAATAAAATAAATACGCGAATTAATGAGAAATTAAGAACGAAACGAGGGCGTTGGACCCTTTTGCAAAAAATTAAATTAATAACGGAGTTAATTAATTAAAAAAGAAAGAACTTGTTTTTTTTTGGTATTTTTTAGTATTTTAGGATTTAATATAAAAAAAAGGAAAAATTAATTGAAATTAATACTAACCCTAATTCTAATTATTTTTAGTTTATTTAAGAAAAATGTTGAAATTTTTAACCTACAATTAATCCTAATTTTTACATGCAAATTTAATTAAAAAATAAGTATTTAATTATTTAATCATTATGAAAGAAAAATAAAAAGATGAAAAAAATATTAATTAAACCTAATTCTACATTTTTTAGATTTTTATTAAAAGTATTAAAATTAAAACCTAATTTACACTAAGTTTAATTACATGCAAATTTATTTAAGAAAATACTAAAATAAAAATTATTTATTGTTTTAACTCTTTTCTGATTTTTTTATGATATTTTATATTTTGTGAAAATAATTAATTAAATTGAACAAAACAATTATTAAAAGAAATAGAATTAAATTAAATAAAAAAGATATGGCAAACCTAGGGGGGTGGTAGTCCCCAATATGGAGGTAAAAATTGAGAAATCTGGCCCATCTATTTTGGCCTGTTTGGACTTTTGCTGGACACGTGCATAGGCGTTGACTCAAGTCTATGGTATTCCTCCAGTCTGCGCCTTTGATTGAGTTCACTGGGACGCGTGTACGCTTGGTTCTGAAGGTGTACCATGGTTTTCAACATTGGCGCTGCATGTGAACATGAGGTGGAAAATAATATTGAAAGTGTGAAGACCTGGGGCTCGAACCCAGGTCATGGATGTTGCTAGCGTATGTGCCTTGCCATTGAACCAATTGTTGCGCTTTGTATATAATGTAATAAACAAATAATATCAAGCAAAGCTAATGCGTTAGTGGATTAAAGCGCGCAAAATTTAAACTGACCAACCAACGTATGCCACGATATCGTCTTCCTCGCTGGTTTTATTTTTTCTGAAACAAGAACACATTAGCAACGGTTTTCATGGCGTTTTCTTAGGCCAGCTATTAAAAAATAGCGATTAGACCTATGACGCTCATGAATTGAGCGCGAGGGCAGCCTCTTCTTCGTCCAGCCCTGTTGATTCCATTCCTGGCATCGTGGCTTGCTAATTTTACAAGACCAAGGAATCCCCAATTCAGAATCCTGTAAACCCTAAAAATCGATAATGGTATTTTGGCATATAACGTGTGAAACTTCAATTAAAGCACATGATTAGTTTGCAAACATCATTATAAACACAAACATAACAATAAAATATGTTAACAATGCATGTATGGGAGAAACCGATTCAGGAATTTTCTTCACCAACTTCCATGGTGATCTTACGTTTTCTTGAGTATGGGGCTTGGGGAACGATTGGAATATGTCCTGTAACCTTCAAGGAAGCTAATGGAATCGAAATCTTGGCTTGAAACCACCTACAAGTTAGTTTTCAGAATTGAGTTTTAGACCAAATTTTCCAAGTTTGATAATGGTTTTTCTGAGCAGCTGCGCGTGTTTTTTGATTAGGGTTGTGATCCTTGCATATGTAGTAGTGAATTAGGTTAAGAATATTGATCCAAATCTCTTGCAATGATGGTTTTTGAAAATTGATTTTCAAAGATTTTTTCAATCTTTTTCCATGTGCTTTTTGCTCTCAATCATATCCAATTTCTCCAAATCTTTCCCTATTTGCATATGCACGAAATCTTGAGGATAAAACATGTACAAAAAGATTGGAAAACTTAGGTTAGCATTTTTCATATATTTAATTTGATTTAAATGAATTAATATAAATAAAAATTCAAATAAATAAATAAAAAATGAAGAAATAATTCTCTTTGGGCCAAGTGGTCGTGCACATGCCATGGATGATGAATTATGGAAAAAAAATGGGCCCATTAGCAATTTTAGGTCATTTGAATCAATGTTGACTTTTCAAAATATCCAAAAATTTCCCAACTTCCACAAGGCATAACTTGTTCAATTTTTAAGATTTTCTCATGTTCTTGGACATTTTGGAAAGGTCTTTGAGTCCTCTAACCAATTCCTTTGGTCCCATGTCATGTTGATTTACCAATCTCAAGTTATGGCCTTTGACTTAAAGTCCCTTTTTGTTGACTTTTGAAAATGACCTATAATGTTGAAATTGATAACTTTTTGTGAGAGAATTTCTTGGACTTAAAGTATTAAGATGAGTTGTAGGAAATGTCTTTCTCTTCAAAATGAGCTTTGGATGAAATTTTTCTCATAATCCATGTGAAAGTTATGCCCTGGTCAATTTATAGTTGACTTTTTCAGCTGTCCAAATAAGGAAACTTTTGCATCTTGATGATTTCTGAGCCAAATTTTGAGAATCATGATCAAGCATTGATCAAATGATGTTTGTGGCTTCAAAATGATATGTTGACCAAAAATTTGAACTTTTGACTGTCAAATGACCATTTTGCCCCTACAGTTGACTGTAGTGCAATTTAGGGTTTTGATTGTGCAATTTTGTGCTGAATGCCTTGAAACTTGATATGAGGATGCTTGACCATCTTTGTAGGCATATGAGACTTGATTGGACCTTTGGAAACTTCATTTTCTTGATCAGAACACAAACCCTAATTTTGCCTGCTTAGGAGACCCTTACACTGTGCAACCCTTAGGGAAATTTTGAGGCTTTGACTTGGCAAATCTTTGAAGAACATGGGAGGGCAAATTTTGGGGTACAACAGATAGCACATAGACATGCTCATGGGAACTTTATCTGGTCCTTTATTTAATCTGTTAATGGGCTGCACTTCTTCTGGTTTCACCGAATTAATCTTAACCGGTGAAAGAGTTGAAAGTGGCATCAAAAGTGGGAAGATATCTGTGGCGTCTACCTCCACTTCCAATCCTATCAAGAAACCTTTTGCTGCAAAAAAGGAAGTCAATGTTGTGTACGGAGAAAGGGCCCGTATCAATAAGAATGATCATCCGTCTGTCAATGCTGTCTGAATCTCCATTCCAACTCCTACTCCAAGACCATCTGCAAATCATCAACGGTTTGAAACTCCAAGAAGAAAACTTACAAGGTTAGGCATGTCACTGTCTCAAGCCCCTCAACATTTGCCAAGGCTAATATGGTGACATTGCACGATCCTCCCGCCAACCCTGATACCTCCTCACCAAAGTATAATCTGAACGCTAAGTGTGCTTACCATTCAAGCAGCCCCGTGCATGAGATTGACCAGTGTTGGGCCTTAAAGAACAAAATCCAGGATTTAATTTACAACAAGACTATTGAGTTTGATCCTCCTCCGACGCCGAATGTAATTACCGCTCCAATTCTGAAGCATGACAAAGGTGTTAATGCTGTCGAAGATATAATTTTTGTTGCCTCTGTTGAAGAATTGACTACTCCACTGAATGTAATCAAGAACAATCTATTGAAAGCTGGGATCTTCCCTGGCTGTGAAAAAGACTGTGTGTGCTGTGCAAGATAACTCAATGGATGTGAAGGGATGAAGAAAGGAATTTAACGTCTGATGGATAGCCAAGAAATTCTATTTGAGAAAACCCCACTTACCAAAAGTTTGATTGAAAAATGTGAAGACCTCTCCATTATTACCATCTCAAACAAGCCTCTTAGGATCACCTCCAAAGGTTCTATTAGGATTTCAAATGAACCCACTATTGCTCCCTTAATAATTACCAATCCCAGACTGATTCGCTACTCTTCAAACAAAGCAGTACCATGGAATTACAGTGCTGAGGTGTTCTATCATGGGGTTAAACAAGATAGCTGGATCGAAGAAGAAAAAGATGACGATGTCAGTCACATAGCTGGTTCAAGCAAAGTAACTAGAACTGGGAGAATATTTTCACCCAATATCTCACCACCAGTTGTTACAAGGACGCCCATTCGCATTACTGCTGCCAAGCCATGTACCAATATAAGAGGGAAAGAGAAGGTTGTTGAGCCTGATGTGATTGAAGTACCCTCCAAGGACGTAGCTAATGAAGAACCCTCCGCTCGTGAGATGGACGAGATTTTGAAGATCATAAAAAGAAGCGACTTCAAGATTGTAGAACAATTAGGGCAAACCCCTTCTAAGATCTCAATATTGTCGTTGCTGCTTTGCTCCGATGCCCATGCTTAAACACTAATCAAGTTTCTATCGAGTGCAAAGGGACTACCTTGGGACATGTGCTAGTCGACACTGTTTCTTCTCTGAATGTATTACCCAAGGGGGCGTTAGACCGTCTTGACTGTGAGGATTTAGTCTTGAAGCCAAGTGATATCATTGTAAGGGCGTTTGATGGATCAAAGAGGACTGTTCATGGGGAGGTAGATCTTCCAATCAAAGTGGGCTCCCAAATCTTCAATTCAACCTTCTATATTATGGATATTCGTCCTGCCTATACTTGTCTGTTAGGTCGCCCGTGGATTCATAAAGCTGGGGCAGTAACCTCAACTCTCCATCAGAAACTCAAATATCTAATCAAGGGCAGAATAGTCACCGTCTATGGAGAAGAAGAGTTTATGGTGAGTCACATTAACTCCTTCAAGTAAGTAGAGATGGATGGAGAATTCATTGAGACCCCGTGTCAAGCCATTGAGGTTGTACCACCAATGGCTGCTGCTACCAAATGTTCTTCTGATGAGTCTAAAGCTGTTAAGGCCACGCCAAAAATGGTTTCAGTCAAGGATGTCCACGCAGAAATTGAAGAAGGAACCTGCGATACTTGGGGGAAACTCCTCGATATCCTGTTTAAAGCGGACGAGTTTGGTTTGGGCTTCACCGTCAAAGCTCATAAGGAAGTGAGGCGTGCTTATGCTGAAAAGCCACCTCTCCGCATTGGAAGCCATGAAGTCAACGCCATGGGTGATTCTGATGAAGAAGCTGCATTTGAAGAATGGGTGTATCCAACTACTATGGAGCTGAAGAATTGGCATACAAAGGACTTTGTGCCCACTCCTTCATTGAGGAGTAATATACTTGTTATTGCTTTTCTTTCAATTCAAGAACATTTTGTCTGTAATATTCAAACAATGACTTTTAAGCCAAGTGCCTGGCCCGGGGAGTTTTGGTTCATTTGTCAAGGGTTTTATTTATATTCACCTAATCATATGATCATTCAATACATTGGACTCTTTTGCATTCAAATATTTATGTTTATTTTCTTTCCTTTCTTTCAAATACATTTTTCAAAAAAAAAATAGCCATGTATCTTACATGCACATGCACACACACTATTGCAGGTCCACATCCACTCTGAATCCTATTGCCAATGACTCTACTATTGCCGACTATGACTTTGAATGTACTATGAACAAAACCAAAGACGAAGGCGAGGAAGATTGTGACATACTAGGAGAACTAGCCAGACTTCTATTACAAGAGGAAAAAACTATTCAACTGCATGAAGAGTCAGTTGAAGTTATCAACCTAGGTTTTGAGTCAGATAAGAAGGAAATCAGAATCAACGCTAATTTGGAAAGCAGTGTCAAGAGCAGGTTGTTTCAGATGTTGCGTGATTATGTGGAAGTATTTTCTTGGTCTTATGAAGATATGCCTGGGTTGGATACTACATCATAGTTTATTGTCTGCCGACGAGAGAAGACTGCCCTCCTGTTAAACAAAAGGTTCATCGCATGAGGCCTGATATGTCTGAAAAGATCAAAGCGGAAGTGATGAAACAATTTGATGCAGGGCTCCTAACTGTGACATCCTATCCTCAATGGGTTGCCAATGTGGTGCCAGTGCCAAAGAAACACGGGAAAGTTCACATGTGCGTAGACTATAGGGATCTGAATAGGGTGATCCCCAAGGATGACTTCCCTTTACCACACATTGACGTCTTAGTTGATAATACTGCTCAACATAAAGTATTCTCTTTCATGGATGGTTTCTCAGGCTATAATCAAATAAGGATGGCTCCCGAAGACATGGAAAAGACTACTTTCTTCATGCAATAGGGCACCTTCTGCTTCAAGGTCATGTCGTTCGGACTAAAGAATGCATGGGCAACATATCAAAGGGCTATGGTAGCTTTATTTCATGACATGATTCATCATAAGATAGAGGTATATGTGGATGATATGATTTCCACATCACAAACCAAAGAAGAACATCTAGATCACCTGCACAAACTATTCGAAAGGCTGAAAAAGTACAAGCTGAGGTTAAACCCTAACAAGTGCACGTTTGGAGTATGATCTGGAAAGCTTCTCGGTTTTGTTATCAGCAATAAAGGCATTGAAGTTGATCCCGCCAAGGTAAAGGCCATCCAAGAAATGCAAGTCCCTCATTCTGAAAAGGAAGTTAGAGGATTCTTGGGTCGTCTCAATTACATTGCCCATTTCATATCACACTTAACTGCTACTTGTGAGCCACTCTTCAAACTCTTGAAGAAAGATCGGTAGTCAGATGGAATGATGAATGCCAGATTGCCTTTGACAAAATCAAAGAATACCTACAAGAACCTCCTATTCTCATGCCTCCAGTTGAAGGAAGACCCTTGATCATGTACTTGACAGTACTAGAGAACTCTATGAGGTGTGTTTTGGGCCAACATGACGAGTCTGGCCAAAAAGAGCATGCTATTTATTACCTGAGAAAAAAATTTACCGACTGTGAAACCAGATATTCATTTCTCGAGAAAACTTAATGCACTCTGGCATGGGCTTTTCGTCGGCTAAGACAATATATGTTGACTCATACCACTCTGTTGATTTCTAAGATGAACCCAATCAAGTATATCTTCGAGAAACCTGCCCTTTCTGGACAAATAGCCAGATGGAAAATGATCTTGACTGAGTACTACATTTAATACACGACTCAAAAGGCCATCAAAGGAAGTGTACTAGCATATCATTTGGCCCATCAAGCTAGTGATGATTATCAGTCAATGAACTTTGACTTCCCTGATGAGAACATCATGCTGGTAACCGACTGTGCGAAACCTAGACCATATGACTGACCTGAACAAGGATCCCAATGGAATATGGTCTTCGATGGGGCTTCCAACGCCTTAGGTAACAAAATTGGTGCTGTGATCATCTCTCCTAAAGGTTGCCACACTCCTTTCACTGCCAGACTATGCTTCGATTGCATAAACAATATGGCCGAGTATGAAGCATGCATCTTAGGTATGAAAGCTTCTATTGACTTAAGGATCAGGCATTTGGATGTGTTTGGGGATTCCGCTCTAGTGATCAGCCAAGTAAAAGGAGATTGGGACACTAAACACCCTAATCTTATCCCTTATAAGGAACTTGTTCTATCCCTAATTCCTTATTTTGAATAGGTCACTTTTGAGCACTTCCCTAGGGAAGAAAACCAGTTGGCTGACGCTTTGGCAACCATGTCTTCAATGTTTAAGGTCAGATGGGACAACGAGGTCCCTGTGATAACAATTGAAAGATTCGATGAACCTACACATTGCTATGAGCTTGACACCGACGCGGAAAAGCCATGGTACCATGAGGTGATGAGATATCTTGAAGCACAAGAGTATCAAGAGGGGGCATCTATCAATGAAAAAAAGTTATTGCGAAGATTTGCAGCCAAATTCTTCCTAAGTAACGAGATATTGTACAAGCGCAACCATGATTCAACTCTACTTTGATGTGTGGACTAGAAGGAGGCGGAGGAGATCATGGAAGACATGCACGATGGTCTCTTTGGTACTCACTCAAGTTGACATACGATGGCTAAGAAAATCTTAAGAGCCGGTTACTATTGGTCAATGATGGAGATTGATTGCCATCAACATTCAAGAACTTATCACAAATGCCAAATCTATGCTGACAAGGTCCATGTGCCTCCTATCCCTCTGAATGTCATGACCGCTCCGTGGCCATTTGCAATGTGAGGCATTGACATGATTGGAGAGATCAAGCCCACTGCTTCCAACAGACATCACTTAATTCTTGTTGCTATCGACTATTTTACCAAATGGGTCGAAGCAGCCTCATTTACCTCAGTCACCAAGAATGTGGTAGCCAGATTCATCAGACACAACCTCATCTTCCGTTATGGTATCCCCGAAAGGATCATCACTGACAATGGGACTAACCTCAACAATGCTATGATCATTGAGGTTTGCACTCAGTTTAAGATCAAGCATCACAATTCTTCTCCGTATAGACAAAAAATGAATGGCGCTGTCGAAGCGGCCAACAAAAATATCAAGAAGATTATGCAGAAAATGGTAGTAACCTATAAGGATTGGCACGAGATGTTTCCGTTTGCTCTACATGGTTACCGTACTTCAGCTAGAACATCAACTGAGGGACTCCCTTTTCTCTAGTCTATGGCATGGAAGCTATTTTTCCAGTAGAAGTTCAGATTCCCTCGTTGAGAATTATGAATGAAGCAGGCCTAGGCGAAGACGAGTGGATTCAAATGAGGTTGGATCAGCTAAAGTTGATTGACGAAAAACGATTAGCTGTTGTTTGCCATGGTCAGACGTACCAAAAATGGATGATCAAGGCTTTCAACTAAAAGATTAAGCCTCGAGTTTATCAAGTTGGTGACTTGGTGATAAAACGCATCACTCTACAACAAGGGGACCCTAGAGGCAAATGGACTCCCACCTATGAAGGGCCATTTGTTGTCAAGAGAGTTTTCTCTGGCGGTGCCATGATGCTAACTACCATGGATGGTGAAGATTTCCCACATCCTATAAACGCAGACATAGTTAAAAAATACTACGCATAAGAGACCCGTTAGGCTGACACACCTAAGCAAAATAAGGGCATCCCGGTAAACCAAAAGGTTTGGGCAAAAATTAGTGATATATACAAAAGATTGTACACCCGGCAAGTTGAAAACCCGAAAGGGCGACTTGGGCAAAAAAGAGTATCTTGGTGGGTTGAAAACCCGAAAGAGAGGTCCAGGAAAAAGTTAAGGATTAAAAGCATATGACTATGTTCCGTGGAATCAACACAATAATTTTTATCACCAAGTTCCAAGTTCAAATGGTCCAAGATCAATCCAATCAGCTTCTATCAACAGCAAGGGACATTCGAAGACATTGGGGCAATAGTAGATTTGGAAGGCGATGAGATCATTTCACATGGCTATTTATTTTCATTCTCAATTTTGTTTTCCTTTCAACGATTTCCTCTTACTAAGATCTCCGTCTCTCTGTACAAAAACGCCTATTCATGGGCAAAATATCAATACAAATATACTTTGACGTGCAAAATTTCTGTCTTTGTTTTGAATGCAAATTTGTCCAATGACTAAAATTGAATGAACATATGCATATGAACATAATTAAAACTATTTGGCACACGTGTCCTGCTAAGCAGCAACAAGCATCTCTTTAATGTATATGAAATATCCCCACAAGAGTTATCTCATTATCATTATCCCCATAAGGATGGCTATAATAAACCTTTCCCCAACGAGTTTCCCACAAAGTCTCTTTACGTAAGATAATCCCCGACCAGAGTCTCAATCTCTTGGCATCTCTCTCTCCAGCTAAGTCAATTTTTACATGTTGAAGCCTCGTGGATCTCTTCCTAAAGGAAATTCACCTCCTCAACAGGGTTTATTTCCCCAATAGGTTTTATTTCCCCAACTACAATCGAGGAACCACAAAATCTCTCCAACGGAGTACATCCTCCCCAATCGAGTATGTATTCCCCCGACATAGTCTATCTTCTCCAACAAACAACGAGATAGCATAAATCCCCATCCGAATTAAAATTTCCTCAACATACGACAATCAAGACACCACGGGGTTTCCCAGCTGAGCCTGTTATCCCCAGTTGAGTATATCTTCCCCAGCCGAGGCTATTATCCCTAAGCTAAGTCTGTCCTACCCGACTGAGTCTACACACTCCAGTTTGAATTTTCCTTTCAGATTGTTGCGAATCATAGGGCCACAACCCCTGATCCCCAGTAAATCCATCAGCAAAACCTTTACTATTTCCAAAAAGATACTATGAAGCCTGGACCCAACCATATATTAGCATAATTTTCAAGTTATTACTGAAGCCTAGACCCGACCAGATAACAGTTGATCTCAATTTCAAGATACTATGAAACCTGGACCCGACCAGATAATAGTCTAACTCTTCAAAGATATAGAAGAACCTGGACTTAACCCGACCAAGGTTTAACTTCTTTTCCCCAGTAGAGTTTGGCTCTGCCCCAACAAATTACTGTCAAACCTGGATCCGACCAGATATTAGTTTTCAATTTCATCTTTTCAAGCAAGTTATTGTGAAGCCTGGATCCGACCAGATAACAATCATCCTCAGAGATTCATTGTGAAACCTAGAAACCAACAAGGTAACAACTAAATACCCAAACAATTTATTATGAAACATGGGCCCGACCAGATAGAAATTGACTTCATCAACCTCAGATATCTGCAAAGCCTGTACCCGACCAAATAACAGTTTTTCAAACAGTTTATTTTAAAACATGGAGCCCGACCAGATAACAATTAACTGTGATCCCCAGAGAGACACTATGAAGCCTGGACTCGACCAGATAATAGTACGACTTTCCAAAAAAACCATGAAACATGGACCTGACCAGATAGTAGTTACCACTTCAAGTTACTGCAAAGCCTGGATCCGACCAAATAACAGTTAACTTCCGTATCCCCAACAAGTTGTTGTGAATCCTGGATCTGACCAGATAACTATTCAATCTCAAGAAAATTTTCTGTAAAGCCTGGAATCCGACCAGATAATAGTTAATTCATCTTTTTCCCCAGTAAGTTACCGTGAAGCCTGGATCCGACCAGATAGCAGTTAATTACTTCCTCCTTAGCAAATTGTGAAGCCTGGATCTGACCAGATAACAGCTGACATTCAAGAGATAATCTCTAGTGAGAGCATCTTTTCAACAAAGTTTGAAGATATGCATATTCTTTATCACCAATGGCAATCAGGAATTCAACCCCCCATAATTTCCTCAACAGCAGTCAGGAGTTTATTTTCTCGGACAAAAACATACATCTCACATTCATACATCATATCATGTACATAACATATGCATTTAACATAATACCACATCTGGTGAACCTCATGCAGACATCTGCATTTTACTAACTCTTTTTATCACAGGTAAAACATCAAGTTTTAGTATAAATCAATAAGAGATTTGTGCTGATACTTCTTACAGTGATTACCAGCATTCCTCCAAATGGAATCTATAAGCCCATTCACTATCCATCTTCGAGTGCAAATTTCTGGGCACTCTAGTATTCAATCATCTTTCACCTTCAAGTCACGAATAAAGGATCCGCCAATCTAACTCTTCAGGTTTAAGAATATTGAATAGGGGCGGCTGTTGTAACCCAAAATTTTCCCTCTCACTTATCAAATATTTTCCCACAAGATCTCCTTTGGTTCAAGACTGCACTAGGTTTGATCAACTCAAGACACCTCCTTAAGCACTGATGACCAAATTAGGGTTTGAGATTGAACAAGGATAATTGAACTTTAAATGCACCATATGACTTTCATGGATCATTATAGACCCAAAGATTACTCATGTCAAGTTTCAAGCCTTGGATCACACTTTTGCTCAGTCAATTGAGCAGTTGACCTAAAAATCAGCTGTATTGGGGAAAAAGTCAACTATGGCCAATTTACAGTCAAACTTCATAATTTTTGATCCACATCAACATTATAAACTCATATGTATCATTTGATCAAGTTTGGACCATAATTCCTCAATAAATTTGATCAAACCATCAAAAGGGCAAAATGGTCAAAATTTGGGTTTGACTAACAAAGGGCAATTTCTGATTTTTGACCTAGCAAAGGGTCAATTAGTTAGAAGAATGATTTCAAGAGTTCAATTGCACCATTTTGACCTAATGGAATGACCTAAAACATTGCTCAAGATCAATTGGATTGATAGTGAATATTCAATTAACTGATCAAAAGTCAACTATACACTGAAAAGTCAAACTTTGACTTTTTGGTCAAAATTCAATGTCAAAGATCACAATTCATCAAAACATGTTAAAATATGAAACTTATTCATCAATAAATCAAAAAGTCAAGATTTCATTTTGAAAAGTCAAAGTCTTCTAACTTAGAAATTTTTCTAAGTGTTTAAAACTTCATATTTTTTCATAACTTTGAGCCAATTTTTCACCATGATGCAAGAGGATTAAGAAGAAACTTTAAACATGAAAGTTGTATATCTCCATGATATCTACAAAGTTTCTTTACACAACTTCTTCTAAAAATTCTTAGATCTCAAGTTATTAATTCATAAAATCATGGTCTTGAAATTGAAGACTTAGTGACATTTTGCCCTAGTTTTGGTCATGATTTTGACCTAACTTCACGACACTTCTTCATATAGTTCCAAGGGGAATTTTCAAAAGTAATTCAAACAGAGGTTGTAGAGAACATTAAAATCTTTCCAAAATGTCCAAGAAATCCTTGAGATCATTTGTGAGCAAGGAGAATCGAAGAGATGAAGTTAGGGTTTTCACACTTGAAATACAATCATTTTGTGATGAACAAGAATTAAATTTCAAACCTATGCTGCATAATCTTGCTTTGCAGGCCTCTAAACCTCAAGATCTCTCCATAATCAGAAGATTACACTTACTTTTGAGCTATTATCCACTTGATTCAAGCTTTATCCAAGTAAATTTTCCATTTATGGCACAAAGTAACCATTCCATTCTTGTAAAGAAGTTTTAATCACAAAGTCAATGCATAGAGATTTACACTTGTTCCTTATGATCACAAGAAATGTCAAAGGCAAAAGTAACATGTCTAGAGCCTCCCATAAACCTAGGCCATGCCTGTACTACACATTGTAACTTGTTTTCCCACTTTTCTTCAAAATCAAGTAACATAGCCATAAGTCTATATCTTGCTTTTCTGACCTCCTCAAGTCCTATAATCTTTTTTATATAACCATGAAAGTGTATTGCAACAAAAGGCATGATTTGAAAAGCTCCCAAACTCCCTGAAAACTCAGATTGCACAAAACCTCCATCTTTGTGTCATTTCTGATTTTGAACTTCAATCTTCAAAACCACTCGTGCATTTCTTGGCCTTTTTGTTTCAAAAGCTTCCTCATACCAAATACAAACCATCCATGTCCCTATTTACAGACTATAACATCATCTTCATCAACTTCCATAGCCAAAAATAGAGCATTGCAGTTGGACTTCTCCAAGCTATTTCAGCCACCCTCAACTCAAGCTAAGCATTGCATTAGATTCCTAGAGGTCCAAGGAAGCTAACCTGATCATCACCACTGCCAGAAACAAGCTCAAATCCATTTCACGATTTCCAATTTTGAGGTATTTTTCTTGAACTTCTATCTTCATATTCAGGCATCATTTGAGTTTGATTTGTGAAGATAAAATGTAGACACCATTGCCACGAAGCTGTACATATCCATACTTTGCATTTATATGGCCTGAGCTTAGAGAATTTTAGAGTTGGAGTTTTATGAAATTTTTAGGTTTTAAATTAGGGCCAGAAAAATTCTCATTCATCTTTGACTGTTAGCTTAAGTTATTTATATGGTTGGATTCGTGGGAAGAAATGCCAAAATTTTCATGTTTGAACTTTTCATTTTTGTTGAGAGATGAAGAAGATACAAGTCCTTTGGATGGAGGTTGAAGATGAGGTGTAATCAGGGCGCGTTTTATATCATATATTTTTTGTTTTGCTTATATCAATAGATGTATAGCCACCCCAGTGGTAAGGCAGCGCGCTGATAACCTCAAGGTCACAGGTTCAAGATCCAGCGCTGCCTTTTGCTTTTCACATTTCCACATTTTTCACATTTGTTTGTTTGCAGCGCCTGGGATTTAGGATGTGCCTAGTCTTTTTTTCTTCACAACACCATTTGTATTACTGATCCACCCCCTCTGACTTTTCTTTATTTCTTTATTTTTATTTTATTTTTATTTATTATTATTATTGATATTACTTTTATTATTATTACTATTATTATTATTTTCATAAATAATAAAAAATCTAAAAAAATATTTTTTATTTATTAATCATACTTATATATTTATTTTCTCCATAAAACAAAAGAAAAAAAAAACATTTTCTTAAAATAAATAAATTTCTTTTCTTTTTCTTAAATAATTATTTTTAGGCTTAGGTTAAATAATATATTATTTTATTTTCTTAGTTAAAATTAATTTAGAGCTTAGGTTATTTTAATTAATTACTCTTCATTTTATTTTCCATAATTTAAAATCCTTTCATAAAAAACCCTAAAAATCCTTTTCAAATTAATTTATTTTCTTAATTAATTTAGGTTAAGTTTATTTAATTTTTAATTAATCATTTTTTTAATTAGGTCAAGACAAAAAACCCTTTCATAGAAAGAACAAAAAATCATTTCTCTTTCCATTTATATTCTTGCATCTTATTTTCAATTTTGTACCATATTCAATATGGTTGTAATAGATAATTAAGTTTAATTTTCTTGTAAATCCCCATTTGTAAATTTGTACACCCCCTCCCCTAATGATGTAATAGCGTAGTAATTTTACTTCCTTTCAATTTATCGCTTTATATAAATTCTAGTAATTAGGGTTTGTATGGAAAGACTAAAACCAATCAATTAGTAAACCCTAATCAAAGACTAAACAAAGCATGAAAATTAATACACTTGCACACAAGCACCCCTAGGGTAAAATCCACTTGGTTGTCTTATAAAAATGGCCATATTATGCATTTGAGGTATCTTAGCCAAAACATGCAAAAATACAAGATCATAGTCCCTCGATGACGCTATCAAAAGTTGCCTTTCAAAATGATCTTAGTCCCTTAGGAAAAGTGCTAAGATACCTTACAACATTGCTAATCATGGTTATACGATGACCCATGCCCGTCCCATTTACATCCAAAGATATGGTTACTTACCAAATCAATGGTAAGATAACAATGTCAAAGGAGAAAGGAAATGAACATGAAATACTTTTGAGTAGGTAGATTATTCCTAGTTACTTGCTCAATTTCAAAATAAAACATCCTTGCTATTTTCAAAACAAACACCAACACTTTCAAAAAACGTCTTTCAAACTTGAAAACATTTTCAAAAGACCAACACTTTGTATACATTCTTAAGAACGAGAATCATTACAAAGTTTTCCTAAACGATGGCGCCTTTTCAAAAATACTTTCAAAAACCACACAAAGCATAATTTCAAACAAAAGCAAGTGATCTAGCAAGTAACTAAGAGCCCATGGAAAACCATGGATGAAAAGGGTGCTAACACCTTCCCTTTTTATAATCTACCCCTCGAACTCAAGAAACAATCTCAAAGTTATTTCCTATGCTTTTTTACCTTTCCTTTTGGATAAAAGAAAAGTCGGTGGTGACTCTTGCTAACTGCAACATTTGCGATAAAACGCAAATAAACCAAGTCAGTTCTCACACCGTATCACACCTGGTTTTCAGGGTGCTTGATGATTACTTATAAGTCCTATACCCTGACTTGGGCAAACTTTAAGATAGGACGGGCGGTATAGTCATGTTAACTTTGAGGGAGTAATCCCAAAAAAGGAGGCATGAGATCCCCCACTCAATGGAGGCCCCTTTGACCGTAGTGTCGTTTACCGAGTAATCGGGAAGACGTATTGCTTTTGACCTGGGAGCCTGCTGAAGCTGAGGACCATAGAATACCAAACCCATCTTGGCCTTTTAGGTGTAATGCAGAAGCTATGACAGAGTAATCCGTAAATAGTTGTCACACGATACTATGCTCGAACGAGTTTTTCTTGAGAATATTACTAATTACTGAGTTAATCTGGAAGTTGGTAATATTCGAAGGAAGGATGTAGACTCTAGGAATCTCTAGAAGCTTGTTCGACAGGTGATAACTTTTAGACCACACCTTATGGGTAGTACCTTCGAATTCATGCTCGTGACGTTGAACCTATGAACCCTATATGTGTGATTGTTGCATCATGCATCCATGCACTCATAAGCATCTTTTGAAGAAATTTCATTTCAAGGGACTTAAAAGTTGACCATTTGGGAATATCTCAGGTACTTTTTAACCATGGATTCTGGAAAAATAAAGACCGGGAAGTACAATTTCAAGTATTCCAAGATAGATAAGTTGATCAGTCTAATTCTCGAGATCGAGTGTTCTGCAGATTTTCGAAAGAAGTATGGATCCATAATTCCTCATATGAAGCTTAGGATGAAGGAGGGTATTCTATCGACCTTGGTCCAGTTCTATGATCCGATGTATCATTGCTTTAATTTTCCCCACTATCAGTTGATGCCTACACTAGAGGAGTATTCTTATTTGCTGGATTTACCCGTTATCAATCGTGTTCCTTTTACTGGTTTAGTGGGTGAGCCAAAACCACATGGGATTGCTGCTTTGATTCATCTGGGGAAGTCTGAGGTGGAAGCCTACATGACTGCTAAAGGAGGGATTAGAGGATTACCGGCCCAATTCTTATTGGAGAAAGCTCGTTACTTTGCCAGGATGAAGAGTACAGTCACTTTTGAGGCCATCTTTGCTCTACTTGCTTACGGGTTGGTCTTATTTCCTAATGTGGACAAGTTTGTTGATGTTAATGCTATCAGGATCTTCATGACTGGAAACCCAATTCCTACGTTGTTGCGTGATGCTTATTACTTTATTCATCTTCAGAATTCTTGTCATGGAGGGATGATTATCTGTTGCACGCCTTTTTTGTACCGGTGGTTTATCTCTCATATGCCTCAGTATGATGCTTTCTGGGATGTCAGGAAGGAACCTCCTTGGGCTCCTAAGATCATGGCACTTACTCACTCGGATATTGATTGGTATCATCGAGCTTACCAGGATATAGAGATTGTTGACAGTTGTGGTAGTTTCCCCAAAGTACCTTTTCTTGGTACAAAGGGAGGAATTAACTATAACCCTGTTCTTGCACGACGACAACTCGGTTATCCGGCGAGGGATAAACCAAATAGTATTCATTTGAGTAATTTATTTCTGAAGGAGGGAGGATACCATAAGGAATCTAAGGAGAAGATTGCGAAGGCCTGGCGTCACATTCATAAGAAGAGTAGGAAAGACTTGGGACCTAGGAGGGCTGTTTCTTTGGAGCCATATCTTCAGTAGGTCCAAGCGAGAGCTATTCAGTTGAAGATGCCGTATTCCCAGGAAACACAATGTCTGATTTGTTTGTGAAGACCACTCCTCCCTTATTGGATGACTAAGAAGAGCTACAACTTGCTTTGGTCAGGATGCAGCATGAAAAGGATGCCTGGAAGAATAAGTGTAAAACTTTAGAGATTTCTTATAGAGCAGACTTGAAGGAGAGGGAAGACTTGATTGAGATCCTTGAGAGTCGAGCGGTAGAGACTATGGAGAGGCAAGGGGATTTATTTTCTCCTAAGCCTCGGTTAAATGCTGATTACTCACTTCTTGATTCAGGCAGAGGTTGAAGGCTCAGAATGCTAGGCTTACAGGGAAGCGCCAGTGTATGGAGTGATCTCCGAAAACTTTACTTCTCATGGTTTTAGACTTTATTTTCATCTTGTACTTGGGATTGTTGAGACTTGTAACCTATATTTTCATCTTGTACTTGGGATTGTTGAGACTTGTAACCTATTTTGACATTATTATAATAAATTTTTTCAGTATTTCAAATGCGTTATTACTTTGATGTTTGCAATGTGTCTATAAATCTTTAAATCCCTTGAAATATTAAATAACAAAATAAAATCATGTGCACCACATATCATGGATCATATTACACATATTTCTTGCATTTTTTATGCATATCGAGGTGTCTTACCAAGCTTCTTTACTTTGTTCAGCAAGCTGACTCACCACTACAACACTCGAGCTAATTTCAGAAGGAAGATGGACAACTTAGAACAAGAGAATTGCGAGTTGAGCGAGGAGGTTTCTTCTTTGAAGTCCAGCATGGACAATCTTACTGCTCTGGTGGAATCTATGGTGGCTGCTCAGAACCAGCCATCGAGTGTTCAACCTCAACCAACAAGGGCTACTACTGAAGCTCCGGCTGTTCCTGTATCTACTACTCCGGCTGTTGTTCAGAATCACATGCCTCAAGGTTATCCATGGGGAATGCCAGAGAACTTTGTGACTGAAGGTTTCAATCTTGGTCCTCAAGATACTCCAGTTGTTCAGACTATTGTTACTCTTGTACCTCCTGTGGTGCATGTTGCTCATGCTGCACCTCCTTCGGTGAATATGGTTCCAATTGTTAATGATGATATGTGTCGTCCTTTTCCTCCACAAAGTGAAGACTAGGGTCTCTATGACAGAATGGATGATTTTCAAGAGCAGTTTGACAAAATGTAGAGGGAGATGAAGGCCCTCAGGGGAAAAGAGTTATTCGGGAAGAATGTGAATGAGTTATGCTTGGTCTCGAATGTTAAGATACCTGCAAAGTTTAAGGTCCCAGAGTTTGAGAAGTACAAGGTCAACAGTTTCCCTTGTGCTCATGTGGTAATGCATGTAAGGAGAACGTCTACCCATATTGATGATCCGCGTCTGCTGATTAACTTTTTTCAGGATAGTTTGACCGGTGCTGCGCTGAAGTGGTATATGAGCTTGGACAACGTTAATATCCATACTTTCAATGACTTGGGAGAAGCATTTATCAGACAATACAAATACAACATGGACATGGCGCCTGACCGTGATCAACTCAGGGCCATGGTTCAGAAAGACAGGGAATCATTCAAAGAATATGCACACAGATGGCGTGAGGTAGCCTCCCAAGTGATTCCTTTCATGGAAGAGAAGGAGATGACTAAGATTTTCTTGAAGACTCTGGGTGCTTTCTACTATGAAAGGATGGTAGCAAGTGCACCAAGTGACTTTACTGAAATGGTAGGCATGGGTATCAGTTTAGAAGAGGCTGTAAGAGAGGGTCGTTTAACAAAGAGTGAAGGATCCGGAGGTGCGAAGAAGCCCTCTTATGGGTTTACCAAGAAGAAGGAAGGGGATATGTTGTACCCCAAAATTTTCCCTCTCATTTTATCAACATTTCTCACCACAAGGCTCTTTGAACTCAAGACCAAGCTAGGGTTTGCTCTGCTCAAGACATCTCCTTGCACTATTGACCTAAATTAGGGTTTGAGTTTGCACAGAGAATTTTGGACTTCTAATGCTCAAAGTGACTTTAATACATCATGTTGGACTCATAAGTTTGACCATACCAAGTTTGAAGCCTTGAATCAAATTTCTGCCCAGTCAATTGGACAGTTGACCAGAAATCAGCTGTATTGGGGAAAAAGTCAACTGTGGTCAATTTACAGTCAAACCTCATGAATTTTGACCCTATCAACATTATAAACTCATATGAACCATTTGATCAAGTTTGGACTACAACTCCACAA